>JAMLFY010000004.1:19122188-19151315 GCA_030441495.1 Dalbergia oliveri | reverse complement strand
TTTCTGAGAATGGCGACCAGCGGAAGGGGTGGCACCGGGAATGGTTGATCGGGAGAGTCCGTGAAGGAGTTGCTGTCGTCGTGGCTTCCGAAATTCATTCGGCAGTGCTGCTGACAGATTCCCAAGTGCTGCTGCGTGAGGGACTCTGTATTATTTAATTTCCAAGTGTCTTAATTTTAACGTGGTATAGTTGATAGTTGATTTCGGGATAAAAATAAAATAGAAACTTTTATAAATGAGATTTATGAATGATTTTCACTCATAAAATTTACTCCAATTTACTATACACATTTTAAAAAGGATTTGATTTGTCTTTATTATAATATTAATTTGTTTATATTGTTATTCAATTAAATTCTTTTATTTATATCACTTTTGAAATAATAAATTAAAAAATTAATTATATTTATTGATGTGGTAGAATATGATTGGATAATAATGTAATTTTTTTTTACATTAATAGTATATCAAGATAAAATGCTTTTAAAAAATTACAGTTAGAGTAAATAACAGGAATAATTCACAAAGATTTAAATATTAAGGTTTAAACTAATCTGTTTTCAATCGTTTCGATTTGCTGTAAAATAAAATTTTTCCAATATTATTATTTTAACTTTCACAAAGTGTAAATCTAAATTTTATTTAAGGGAATCGAATGTAAACTGCTTCAACTTCCAAATGTGTTGATTAATCTTTTCTAACGAAAAAAATTATAGAGATGTGAAGGTTCATGAACAAAATGATATATGCTGTATGCATAATAGTATCCTTGCAAAAGTTTACAAGTAATAGCCTAAAGTTTTGCATTTAAAAAAGAAAAACACTGTGTCTTATAATGTATACTATTATTTATTATCATTTCTCATTTAATTGTAGATTTAATATCACAACTGAAATTATAAAACAAAATTTTATTCTATTCTATAAACACAAAATATTTCTCATTTGTCGGTGATTCAGACGAGTCTCACGTTAATGACCTCGCATGGCTGCACCACCGCCACAAAGTGCTGCTAACAATGTTCCACACCCCGCCAAATTACATCTAATAAATTAAATTTGACGGGCACCGAACAATTCCTCAGGAGTGGACCCCACTCTTTGTTGTTCAGCTGGTCACCATACGCGTCCTGCTCCGCCCATATTGTTCGCTGCACTTTACATTATTTGAACTATCCTGAAAAAAACAGGGTAGTGCCATAGTGGAGTACACACCAAACAAAACAAATTAAACGTATCAAATCAAATATCTACATATACATAGTGCTACATTTATCTGTCTCGGGTGGTGATGTGACAAAAACTGCTCGAGAAAAGGCTATAGGCTAATAAAAATATTTAAATCTTATCATTTCTATTTTAAAATTATGCAATTTTCTTAAATAATAGTATAGAATTATTCAAATTGATAGATATTAAAATTAATCTCCAAAAGTTCCATAAATGAAGTTAATCTCCAAAAATAACTACAAAGGTTTTTTTTTTTATTCTTCTCATTTTCCTCTTAATCAACTCTCTTTGGGAAAGAGTTATCTTTACCTTGACTGAATTTCAAATAAAAAAACTAATGAGCATAAAAAATTTGTAAAGCATAAATGCATTCTTATATAGTTAAACTTGATTAAATTAGTCATTGGATGATACTTGTTTTATTTTATTTTAGCACCATAAATGAAGCTTCATCACAATCAAATTTGTCCTAGAAAGTTACAAAAAAAAAAAATGTTCGCGTGCAAATTTGATGCGTCAAATACTAAAATATGTATAACAAGAAATCCTAGCAAATGCTACTACTGGATGAAAAAAATGCACACTCAATGGTAACATAAGAGCTATATAGTTGTGTTACTAATTTAAATTTTCTTTATAAATTAATTGCATTTATTTTTCTCCTTATAATATATTTTGATTGTTATTTATGATATTAATATTAAAACGTTATAATTAGTTCAACAGATAATATAAATATTTTTACAAGTATATACAGGTCATTAAAAATTGAAAAATTGAAAAAGAATTATCGGGGTTAATTGAAAAATTAGTGAGTATGAATGTATTGGTTAAAAACATAAAATAATAAGAATTGAACATTTTTTGACTGCGTTTAGATCTGAAGTAACGTACTGGGAAGATACTCTGTTTGTTTATTATATTAAAAAAGTCGAACAATATGATTGAGCATATTTAATAGCTTATTGCAAAAAGAGTGAATGGTATGAGGCTACAAATTGTCGTGTCCAAAATGATTGACCACGTTAACAACTGTTCCTGCACCACGGCATAATGATATTCATTTTGATTATAGACTCCATTTAATTTAGAATTTTTGCCTCTGGGTTTCCATTTCAAATGGCTGCATCTCATACACAAATCTTTACCATCCACCTTGCTGCTCGATATTTTTAAATTATAATAAAAACCTACTTCAACAGTAATTAATAGTTTTAATTTGAAAGCATATGATATTCAAAAGTAAGAAACAGTGAACATAGCTACATATAAAATTAAAAATAATTTTTATTTTATATACACAACTTTTCCTACAGCATTATCTTCTACACTTGCATCTTAATAAGCCAAAGTTAGCAGCACCATCAACTTCAGTGGAGAATAGTACACCATGCCAACATTATCAAGTGAAGTGGGCAGTCCCATCTATCGTATTTCCCATCATCATGAGTGGCAAGACCCTTCATTTTCAACTAAAAGTAGGTTACATTTTCCTAAGGTCTTTTGATGTAGTCTGGTTCAGTGCCAAAGTTGCAAAATGATATCGTGTTTAAAAAGTAAATAAAATAGTCCAACTTTATGCAAAACAGATATTGAAAATACGTCTCTGCATTAAATACGTGGTTTAGAGGGTAAAATGTATCGAATAAGCAAACTGGTTCATATGGGCACATTCACTTGCCAAAAAAAAAAATTATTATGATATTGATTTTGCTAATCAATGCTCTGGTTAAATAAATCCTTATAATATATACTACTTCCATCTTAAAATAATAATTTTTTTTAGTGTTCCACAGGCTATTAAAGTAATTTTCGAATGACCTTAATCTTTTTTAAAAACAAAATTAAAATACTATAATATTAAATAATATTTTCTCTTCATTAATTCAATGTAACTCACACTCACTAACTATCTCTCCAATAAATATATGAATGAAATGGGTATAAATTAATTCATGGTGCATTAAAATATAAAAATACCAATTGATTTGAAATTTTAACAGATTCCTTTTTTTTTTATTTTTTATGTTTTTATTTTTAGAATTTTATGAAGAAAAATAAAAAAATACTAAAATTAATAACATTTATTTTCAGTTTTTCATTTCTTATTTTTACTATATTTTTCATAATTTTTTCAAAAAAATTTAGAAAATGAAAACAAACAAAATACATCCGTCAATTAGCATGCCCATTTTATCATGGCCATTGAGTAAGATTCTTACTGTCTAGACTATTCTGCCCTTGCACATGAAACAACTATATGTATAGAATTGTTATTGTTATTATGTTAGATGAGTTTTATAGTAGACATTTTATTTTTGAATTCATCATAAATTTTTTATTATTAATTATTAAATTAAATTATATAATATAAATAATAATTATTTGATAATTAATATCAAATAATAAAAATTCGTATAATTCACCATTATATTATTGTTATCACTCTCCCGTGAACGGTCTAAACATGAAGATTGTCGGTTATTGTGAGCATCCACTCTCGTACGGAGAATAGCCAAACTTTACAAACGTGAAAAAGCAGAATAGAGAAGGAAGAAAAGTTGTTGTGACTTGAATTGAATGGGAAAAACAAAAAGGAATTGAGCTTGTGGAGGAAGGAAAAAGATTAATAACATAAAATAATTAATGTGAAAAATAAAACGTTTACTCTAAGATTATCCTTCTATATATCCAAAGGTATTGCTATCATACACATGAGCTAGCTACATCTTTACAGCTGTAACCAAAAAGAAAAACAACTTCACTTTGTGTCTTTTCTCACCATAACATTAACCAGCGGCGGGTGAGTGAGGACGAAGCTGGAATATCAATAAAATTCCAGGACAGATTATGAAAATTAGTTGGCAAATTAGATGCAGTGTTTTTTATTCAACTGAATGATTAACCCAAGAAACCTGCTTTCTCTGACTATTCTATCTCAACCTGACAAAGACAAAGAACCAAAATAGAGAAACACTGTTTATCTTCATTCTATTTCAGCTGAGAACACGCCACCACAAAGAGCAGAAGTGGGAAGAAGCAAGAAAGGCAAAGGCTTTGAAGATGGGAAGTACAAACCCATTCAAAGACCAACCCATGTCCCTCACCAAGAAACTACTTCCCTGGACACTCTATGCTCTCCTTCCCATAGCTCTTCTTCGCTTGTACTTCTACCCCTTACCCTTTCCTCCATCTCCTCAAGAATCTGAGCTTCCCCATTCAACCCCCGTCACCCTCACCCTCACCCCCTCCCACTCTTCTCTTTCTTCTTCAACCCCAACTTCTTCTTCATCATCACCATCAGGTACTTGTGTTCAAAATTTCATCTTTGTTTAAACTACACTATTTATATTCTAGTAGTTGGCAACTTGGTATGTGGGATTTGTTTGGTTTACCAATTTCTATGAGACTTGCATTTTTCTGTATTTTAGAAAAGGAAAAAGCTTCTTATTATGAGACCCCATCATGTGACTACTTCAATGGAAAATGGGTCCCTGATTGGAGAGGCCCTTTGTACAATGGCACAACCTGTGGTACAATCAAACAAGGCCAGAACTGCATCACTCATGGAAGGCCTGACTCTGGCTACCTTTACTGGAGATGGAAACCAAACCAGTGCAAACTTCCAAGGTTTGATCCTAATGCTTTTCTCCAACTCATTAACAACAAGCACATAGCTATTGTTGGGGACTCTATGGCTAGGAACCAGTTAGAGTCACTCCTTTGCTTGTTAGCCACTGCTTCAGCACCTAACCTTGTCTACCGCAATGGTGAGGACAACAAGTTCCGCCGCTGGCACTTTGCATCTCACAATGCAAGTGTGTCAGTGTATTGGTCCCCTTTTCTTGTGAAGGGTGTTGAGAAATCAAGCTCAGGGCCAAATCATAATAAGTTGTATTTGGATCATGTTGATGAGAGGTGGGCTAGGGATATGGATCAAATGGACTTGATTGTGCTTTCAATTGGGCATTGGTTCTTGCATCCTGCAGTTTACTATGAGGGTGATTCGGTTTTAGGTTGCCATTACTGCCCTGGTCTTAATCACACTGAGATTGGGTTCTATGATGTGTTAAGGAAGGCTTTGAGGACTACCCTTAATAGCATAATTGAAAGGAGAGGTGCTCATGGCAGTGGAATTGATGTAATTGTGACTACATTTTCGCCGGCGCATTTCGAAGGTGAATGGGATAAGGCCGGAGCTTGTCCGAAGACTAAGCCTTATAGAAATGGGGAGAAGCAACTTGAAGGGATGGATGCAGACATGAGGAAGATTGAGATGGAAGAAGTGGAGGATGCTAAGGGAAGAGGCAATGGGTTTAGAGGGTTTAGGTTGGAGGCATTGGATGTAACAAGATTAGCATTGTTGAGACCAGATGGCCACCCTGGTCCTTATATGTACCCTTTCCCATTTGCTAATGGGTTCAAGAGCGTGTGCAGAATGATTGTGTTCATTGGTGCTTGCCAGGGCCTATAGATACATGGAATGAGATTTTCTGGAGATCATGAAGAAGTGGGAGGTACAACCAAGGAGTGAAGGATGAGGTATTTAATTTCTCAAATTCTCATATCTTGTTAATTTCCTTTTTGGTTTGTGGTTATATCTTGTTGATTTCTTGGTAGTATTTTTTTATACGTTAATGTTTCCACCATTTGTATGATAGATATTGCATTGGAAAAGATCAAGTTTTAGTTTTGGTAGAAACAAGATCTTTCTTGTTTTTTTGGTACACTGGGAAGAGCAATTATAATTGGGGAATGGTTGGTCTTTTGTTTATTCTGCTTGGGCTCTCTTCTTCCATAATGGAAAAGAAATTTTTTATACACTGCATCTATCGATGTGGGAAAAAGTGACAACTGAAGGGTGCCAAAGATAACGATGTCTTTGGAATGTGCATAAATGAATTGGTCATTTAGAATTTTACGAAAGTATTTAATGTGGACTTGTATGAAGGAATTCCAAAAAAAAAAAAAAAAAAAGAAGAAGAAGAAATTGAAAAAAAGAGCGAAGTCTTTGTCTTCTTTGTACAATTGGTAGCCATCAGTTTTGCCTGGTGGGATATTTATTTCATTGGGAAGACTCCTCTCATGTAAACTCGATCCATTATGTTTGTTTCTCACTTTTTCTTAATGACTTGTTTAATCATGTCCGTTTGGAAATTCTGGTGTATATGTCCACCAGGTAATTAAGGGCAATTGTTAGACGAATGAATTGAATTGATCAATTCAAAAGCCTATGGTTTAAAATGCTTAAATTTCACATCATCCTTGCATATGGCTGAATCAAATGAACTGAATCTTTAAATAAATACTTGAAAACTCAAATTGGGAACCTTTTTTATTTTGTCATCTGGTTGGGTTTAATCTCAGAGATCATGGGTTATTCTAGTGTTGCTTCTTAAAGGCCTACATCGCCTAGAGATAAAACCTATATAGCTTTATAAGTTCTGGAAAACTCTTGATCTATAAGATAGTTTTTGAGATAGTTTTTGAGGATGAGTTAGGTCTCTCAATTCTAAGATGCTATAAAAGCATGTCCTAGGTTGTTAATTTCAAATTAATTGTTGCTTTTACTTTATATTGACTTTATAGCATGAGAGTAAGGTGGTGGTGCCCTCCCATTAAGGCTTGGTGGTCCTTGGATCTTTTTTACGATATCAAGATAGTGATTGTTTCTGATTGATATGACACTCTCTATCAATGCAGATTTCAGAGACGTTTCCACATTTAATTTTGCTACTCATGTTCCCATAGGGGCATAACGAAACAAAGTGAAACATGCTGTAACTTTGTGCATATATATCGTGTTAAAATCTGTCAATTGGGTATCTTACTGGCTTGTGCTTGTATTAATTTTGTCAAAAAAAAAAAATGAAAGCTATATTATTATTTATTTATTTACTGGAAAAGAAATTGAAATTGAGTGGAATAAGTGCCAACTTCATTTAGTATATTTGGTTTAGCCTTCGAAATGCTCTTATGACTTAGGTAAAAAGTTTGGATCTTGTAACTTTTGCACAAAAAATTGAGATTGATTTTGGATTCTAAAGCTAACCATGGTAGTTGTATCTTATGACTTATTCTTCGTTATGATGTGTTCCTGTGGGTTTATTCAATTGCTTGCGAAAATTGGACTTGTATGTATGTTTGGTACCACTAATAACTAAGAAAATTATAGACAGCTGCAAACCGCAGAAAATAAACAATGAATATTATAACATAAATATTATCCTTTTTTTAATGCCTAAGTTGCGTATAACATAAATATTAGTTCAATTTGCATTAGTCGTTGGATTGGATCCAATGGCACGTCTGTATTAGTTATTATGGGAGGCATGCATGCATTTAATGGACTAAGGAGTGGAAATCGATATAACATCACATGATTGAAAAGCTTATAGTTGCAGGTGATTGTTACTCCTAAATGTCTATTGTCACTCTATTCTTAATGTCTTTATTCATGTATTCCAAAATTATCCTTAATTAAGAGTTAAGAGTTTTGTTTCATTCTTGTCTAGTGCCACTCTTATATTTTAAATTATATTTTATAATTATCCTAATTAATATTAAATATAAAAATTAAATATTTTGATTTACCAATTTTAAAATAGAATAAGTCGTTGAGGCATACAAAGTAAGATAACTATTTATATCTCCATTTTGTGATATTTCAAGAATTTTTGTTTTAATTTTTCAGATTGTATTTTTTATATATATTTTGGACATTAGGATTCTTTTAATTTTTCAATTTTCCCCATAAAAATATATTTAAAATTTTCCTATTATCATTTCAATATTACTAATTAATACTAAATAAAAATAACTATAACTAAACTTTCAACTCAGCACACAAGAAACTATTACTTTTAACATAATGGTTAATTTGAATTAGAAAATATAATATAATAAAATTTAATTAACTTGTCAAGTTTAATCAAACAAAAATATAACACTCATAAGCTATGTCAAAGTCTCCTTTTGTTATATTATAGTGTGCTGAAATCCTCCTACGTTTGACAGTTAAAGCACTTTATTAATTAGAGTAAATAGTCCAATAGTGAATTTGTAAAAGTAAAAATAAGTAAAAATAATTAACAATAAAAATAATAATAAATCATAATTATGTCCTGATATAAAAGAAAACAAGTAATAAAAATTAATTTAATGCATGAAGTTAGCTTATTTAAAATAAAAAGAACTAAAGAACAAAACATTATAATAAAATTATTGTTAATAGAAATAAATTTTGGAATCATATGTTTCTTTAATATTTATATAATTATATCAACACTAGATGTTAAAAGATTTTATGTGCATAGTGTCCATTACATGTTTTTTTAGTTACGTTTGTTTTTTGATTAAATTGAGCTTACGTTGTTTGTATAATACAATTTGTTAATATGTCTTAAATGTTATTAAATTTTAATTAATATTTTTAAAGAAATAGTTATTATTATAATATTTAGATAATTATTGTATCAAAATTTTTTAAATAAATCAGTCAATATGTAGATGTAAATAATTATATTAAAGACATTAATTATTAGTACTTTCAATAGAAGGGGTATTTTAGAGAAATTAATTTAAAACCATTACAATTAGGAGTGGCAATAGACATTTGGGAGGTGTTTGTCATTTTAATTTGTGACCTTGACTTTGTTGATTTGTTCATTCAATATAGAAATACAACATGCAATAAGTTCCTTGATGATCACTCTATTTTTTATTAGAATAACAATGACTATTGTCACCAATGTTAATGATGTTTCTTATTAGGGATTGATCTTAAGAAAAAGTGATGAACAACTTGATTTAGGGCTGTGTTTGGATGCGATATTTTTGGGTTAAAATTATTTTTTTCACAAAAAAATGCTTGTCATTTATTATTTGAATAATTTTTTAAAAATAATCATAATATAAAAAAAATTGTTTTAAGCTCTTTTACATAAGTTAAAAAGAGTAGTGTTGAACAAATTTGTTTTCAACTTTTTAATTATATATAAAATTTACGTTTCATAATAATTTTTAAAAAATATCAACATTTTCTAAAATTTAAATCAGACGCACCCTCCCTTAATGTCACTTGATCTTATTTGTCCGGGTTATATTTTGTTGTTGTTAGAATAGGCTCCTATTGTTTAAACTTTTGATCCGTAGATGATATTCTCTTTTCCAAAGCATGTACACAGCTGCCAGCCCAAGTGGCTAATATTAGGAAGACTTGTAACCTCATCTAAGGCCCCTAGTCCCCCGGGGTGGCAGCTTGCTATGGCTAATGGATCTTCTATTGATTTTCTAATTGGGCTTGCATTTGGACATGAATACGTCCTACAGTGGAAATACTAACTGTTGCTTTGTGTAGTGCATAGATATAGATTATAGATAGATTTAAATGGTTTCGTTGAAAAATACTTGTTGAGAATGGTTTTTCTTACTTTGTTGGGATTCGTACCTTAACTACTCTTTGGTAGTACTAATATTTTGATGTATAGGATTGCCTTTACTTCTATTATGCATGTTATTTGCCTTTGAGGTTTAAATAAAGATCCGGGTTTGGGCTTTATACGAAGGATTATTCCTAGTGTGATGATGATATAACTTAGTGTGATATGGTGTTTAGTTCCGAGCTTGTTGATGGTGTGGGTAGTATACTAGACTTGCTCGGGAAAATGAGGTTCTGGTGACAACAAGTCTGAGGGCGTAGTTGATAATTAATGCACATAGTTGATTAGAAAATTATGAGCAATTAACTAAAAAAATTGGGTAAAGGCTCACGAGAATAATCTTGAAAATAGTTAGCATTGCCCATGTCAAATTTCTACGAGTGGTCAAGACGATAAGATTTTGATAAAATTAATTTTAATATTTAACAACCTGTCCACCATAAAAATGGCTGAACTAGATTGATCGATCCAACACGAGATTCAACTATGAGCTATTTAATTATAATAATTAATTATTTATAATTTTCTAATTAAAAAATGCATTAACTTTTAGTATAATAGTATTAGACTTTTTTTTATCATATTAGCCCCAAAATATACCTAATTATTTTAAAATAAATTATACGTCACTATAGTCTTTATTTCAAGATAATTAATTATATATAATCATGTTGACCAATATTATATATATATATATGATTTTTACATAAATTAATTAACAGTGTTAGGTCCTTTTATGTTATTGAAGTTTAAAATAATTGTCAAAAATAGAAAAATTAGGAAACAAAAGATATTTAAAAGATTTTGAATTAGTGGACCAACACACTGACCAATTGTGCTACCATAATACATTTACTCTTGAAGATTTACAAATAAAAGAAATACAATAATATGCTAGCAAAACATTTAAAAAAATATTAAAATGAGATTTGAATCCTTAACCTTTACTTGAAAATAGAGTATACAAACTAATAAAATTAGCAAATTACATGTGTTGTATAATTACACTAATTTCATTATAGTCTCCAACGAAATCTTCCCAAAATGAGTTTTCAAGCTTCCAACAATTTCACCTAATAAACCAAAAATGGTCTATTTTTTTTATAGTTAATGTTCAAATCATTTAGAATAAATTATACTTATCTTCCTTGAGGTTTATGGGAATACAACTTATACCTCTCTTGTCAAATTTTAACTATTTATATTATACTCATACTCCTTATTAACATAGTATCATTAGTTTATTTAATAAATGATATTTTTGTGATATTAATTATTTTTAATTAATAAAATTATAAAAATATCATTATCTACTCTCTCTATTAATGTCAAAAAAACCTAAATCCCCACATCTCCCACTTACTCAACAATAATAAGAGAGTAGGTAAGGGTATTTTTATAATTTTATTAATTAAGAATAATTAATATTACAAAAATATCATTCTATTAAATTTGCTAATAATACTATATTAATGAGGGGTGAGTGTAATATAAATAGTTAAAATTTGATAAATAGAAGAAATATAAGTGTAATTTACCTAATTATTTATCTATGTAAAGAAAGATTCTTTTTATTTCATAAATGTAAAACATCTAATCTTTTATTGGTTCATATAAATAATGATTTTAAAACCCAATATTTAACTTGGATGCCAAAGAAAAACCCATCTTTATATAAAGTTATTCTGAAATGCTGTCCTTTCGCCATGTCAAAAACCATTTTTTTTTTTTCCCTTTCGCGCAGCAACGTCAAGTGATGAGATGCTTTTCTTTGAGCTTACCTAAGTCAAGGATCGAGACGAGTCAATGAATGCTTAGGCCAGAAGGAGTCGTCGTTGATTTGTGGGACAAAAGTGGAATGATGGACAATGGGCCAACAATAATGGCATATTCTATGAGCCTATGTGTACGGACTAGTACGTATAGGATATCGTATTCAAACCAATGATTCAACTTGTAATCAAGACTGGTGAGCTATTTGACAGTGGAAACATTCGAACATTTTCACTAAAAAATTGGAGTATTAACTAAAATCAATTTTTGGTTTTTTTTTTCCATATAATATTTGAATGTTGAATGTATAATAATATATCACATTTATGAGAAAATTACGTTGATATGAATTTTTTAAAATCTTCCATCATGCTAATTATTAAAAAAATTTAAAACTATGTTTTAAATGAAAAATTCGCCAAAGTAAGATTTGTGGAAAAAATAATATAATATTTCAAATCAAAATCTCGCAGAGCGAGATTTCTAAATACTTAATATAATGTTATTCCAAAAATAAATCTGGCACAAACAAAATAGCGACGATCATATAAAATTTATAATTATAACTTACAATAAGAAAATGATATTTTAGTTAATTCATATATCAAATATTATAAAATATTATAATTTTGCTATTATTAATTGTGTATGTATGCCATATTTTACTTTTTATCACTTATATTAATAAACTAGATATTTTAGGAAGTTAATGTAATTTGAACAACCTCAAAGTGTGTTTAGATGAAATATTTTTATAGAGCATTGGATTTTTAAGAGGATTTCAATGACTTAGTATAATATTCCTTATTTGAATATTAACACAATGAAATTTTAAAATTTCAAGTATTTTTATGATGTATTTTCAAACTTTAAAAAGAGTGGATATCAATTTTCCTCTCTCACATTTAAAAATTTAGGTACTCATTAAGAATACAAAAATATAAAATTTTTTATTAAAAACTTAGATTTTTAATTTTGAAATCTAGTGCAAGTGAATCCACAAGTTAGTGGTAGATTCCTATATATCTTAATGGACTAGATGGAGTTTAATAAAAGTTTAAATACTTGATTTCTTTTTTGATCTCTAATCCGTATTTTCAAAGTAAGGTAAAAAAAAAAAATTAATAAGAAATGGCTTTTTGCTTTCGTTGATTTCTTTATATTGGAATCTAGAACTCTTTTAACTTCACTATGTTTATTGTTGATGAGAAAGCAGTGTTATTGCTGAGGTCTTGACTTGGGATTGACGAGTGACGACCCTTTTTTTCTTCTGCTATCTCTTTGGCCTGTTATTGCTGATACCTTCAATCTTCAGTCTTGGGTCAGTTTCTATCTCTTCGTTTCTGCTCTTCCGTTTCACTGTGGGTGGGTGATCAATGATCATGATGAGTGATCACTTGTTCATGCTCATACCCACGACAACTTATGCTTTTCCTTTTATCCCGAGATTCTAACGCATGTTGGTTTGGTTGTTACTATTTGGTGATTATAGTGTGGTGCATTGTGGAATACAAATGCCTTTATGGGTGCTGTGTGGAAGAGCTATTTTGTGTTTATTTAGTAATGTCGTTTGCATTTCTTTCAAGTTCACATTTTGATCGTTTTATGTAAGTCCACGTTTGATCAGAGATTCCTTTTTTTGTATTCCTTGCCTAATTTCTTGACCGCTGAAAGCGTAAAATATTACATCTCGGTGTGTTAAGCAAAAACTGGGTTGAAAATCTCGTGGATGAAAAAATTACACATAGAGCTGGTCTTTGGAACTTCTAATTTTGTTTGGTTTGAGATTTCAGTTTTTATTTTCAGTTTTTTAGTTTTTCAATTTTATGAAGAAATATTGAAAATTCTAAAAATATAAATTTCATAGTCAATTTTTATTTCTAATTTTCAGGATTTCTTCAAAATCCTAAAATTGAAAAAAAATAAAAACTAAAACTAAACAAAACGTTACCTTCTCTTTTGCTCCTCGACCAAACCCATCCTATGTTAACAAAATGCCTTTTGCCATGCTCATTTTTTGGGGTTGCTCCCATGTTGGCCTTGGATGACTCAAGTAAGGGACCGTTCTGGTTGAAAGGATATTTTTCGACACGTGGATTACATGTTTGGATGGAATGGCTATTTTGTTATAAGCACTTGAGCATTAATTGATTTTCATGGCTTTCGTGTGGGTTTGTCATTATGATTTCATTACTCTTTTCATGTGACGGTTCCTTGGGGGGATCAAAGGATTTTGAAAGCTCTTATGAGAACTAAACATGTATTTCTTTCTTTGACTAAGTCGTATCTTTTTCTAGATCTTGTGTTTCTTTCCTGAGTTTTATCAGAAGTTAAATTTGTAAAGATGGGTTAGAAGTTTTAACATTAAGATGTGTTAGTTTGGTATGAGGATAAAAATAGGATTGAAAAATTCTTGGATTTTTTTTTTGGTAGTACAAATATTTAAAATTGATCTGTAACACCCTCTGTTGAGTACAAAAAGGTTTTACTGATTTCTATCTACTTTTCAATATGCTTCTTCGTGCAAAATGTTGAAAGCAGTGGGCTCTAGTAAGTGTCATTGATCCTGTATAGTTTGTTAAAATGATTTGATTAGTTTTTTAACTTACTTTTTAAATTTTTTATTACAGATTAATTTTGTTTTACACACTCATCTAATTAATTCTTTTTTATTAGTATGACCTTTCAAGTAATGGTATGAAAGTCAACTACCTTTGGTTATATGCAATTACACCATCAAAATTAAGTTTTTTTATTATTCATAAAGCATTTTTTTTTTCAACTTTTGAATTTACGTCATGTACTACAACTAAGTCTCTAATAGTATTACTGCTTATTTTGAGAAATGAGGTAGCATACTTTATTAGCTATCACAAAGAGGTGAAATGCTAAGCTTGTTCATTTCTGGCTATACCGACATTTTAATTGTGATTCGGTTATTTAATTTTTTATATTTGTTTTTGAGCTTCATTCTTTATTTTTTGTTTGTGTAGTTTCTAGAACTTAAATTTTGAGTATTACTCTTTTCCACTTATTGACAGCAATCAGAGGTCAACAAGAGTTGTTGAAAATATAATTCAAGGATTAGGAAGGTCCTGGGCTACAATGAAGTTGTTTTTATGTTTTTATGAATGATAAATGTCTGTTGCAGCTGAAGCTGGAATTCATGATCTAGCTCATTTGTTACATTCAAAGGCATTTAGACCTTTTCCTTCTATATGCATTCGTCTTTTTGTCTCTTGGGAAATTGAGTTGTGTGAGGAAGAGTGAATACATATATAGTGTAGACTGTAGGGTTGCAAAGAGCTGATATTTTTCTTTCAGTCGCTGGACATAATCCAGGATTGACAAAAATGAAGAAAGTGATGGAACTGGTTCAGGTATCAAAGAAAAGTGTGGAAAACCCAATAATCCTGTGTATTAATGTAAGGGTTCTTGACCAATGTGGCCACAGAACCAAGGATACAATCAGGATGGATAGGGAGTTTGAGAGCCCTCCAACTCTCCCACACAACTCAATAATTGTCTGACTGATTTTCCCTCCACCCTTTCTCTAACTACCTCCTATGTGTATGTTTGTGAGATTGGTTTTTTAAGAAGAGAAGAGGGGAAGGAAGGACTTGCAATGTAAAATTCCCTCCAAAATCTCTTCCTTTTCCTCCCTTTCCCCCAAAATCCAAATTTTTTACAAACATACTCTAACTGACTCGGTGACTCCTAACAAACTGATACTATTCATTCACTGCATACTACTGGGCCCGATTAATTAAGGTCTATATCCTGTTCCTCTTCCACTTGTAGACCTGCTTAACCACATGGCTTCTATCAAAAAGCTTCTGACTTCAGCTAAGAACTGGTTTGCTTTCATTGAATGAGCTTATTGCTATCAACTCTTGGTTCTGCAAAGACTGTTTTGCATGTTTGAATTTTTGTGGTCATGATCTTGGCTCCAAAGCAACTTGCATCCTTTCTAGGACATTGGTTGGATAGTGAGATCACGTATTTCAGAACTTGCTAACATGTGTCTTCAGGTGCACTTAGTACGGAGCAGAATAAATTCTACAAAATTTTAGATGAAGTATTGTAAAACTTAAATACTTGACCAAATGTGTTCTTGTCAATTGATGATTGATGAGTCAAGTAGTAATTACTATAAAAAGTGGAGTTATACATTATAATCATCTATGTAGCATGCATTTTGTTTCCAAAACTGTTGCTACCTTGGCAATAAATGTCATATACTTACACTTATTTTCAGTTGTTCAGATGTAACAGATATTTATTTGCATTTTCAAAAGGCATCAAGGTTAACTATGGTTATTGTGGCACCAGAGAAATGTTTTGTAAAAGTTTTGCACTATGTGGAATCTTCACATATTTAAGTATGTGCCCTCAACATGCAAGGGAAATGGAATAAGTTTTGAATCCTTCCACTTTCCTGTTGTGAGTACATTTAGGTTGTCATCTGCAATTGTGAAATGCATTTTGGTTCTCAACCATTTTGATAGACCGAAGCCTATACACTGTAAACTTATGCTCAGTTCTTTAGATATGTTTTCAACATTAAAAAGCGCTACATGGCAGTCATAAACAGTGCAAATTGACTTGGTCAATGAGCATACATTGTCAAGTTTATGTTTACCAGAACAATGTGCATAAACTTTCACTGCATTTTAAATCCATGATATTTATTTTTGTTTCTCATAGCACATCACTGAATATGCTTCACATGTTTGACATAGTTGCTGTAGCATTATACCAGTATTGCCTTTTGTTACAGCTTTTTAGCCCCCTTGTTTTATTAATTTTATTAATTTTATTTGTTTCTTCTTCTGTCCAGGAAAGCCAAAAGATTTCGTATGTAGGATGGGCAAAACAATTGAGTTGTATGGATTCCCTTGTTTTGTGACTGTGCCCCTTGTTAAGGAATTTGTAGAAAACTATACTGGTGAAGGAACTGTTTTTGCTATTAAGATAAGACAAGGAAAAGGTAAGGTTCCAAGGGCATTTGCTATCATTGAGTTCACCTCCGCAAAAGATGCTGAATTTATGATGTCTTTAGCTAACGAACCTACCAAAATGTGGTTTGGATCATCCTATCTGAAGGCTCGGGAAATGGTAAGAGATATTGTGCAAAAGCCAAGAACCTTTCTGAATGGGTTGAATGGTGTCAAACTGTATTTTGGCTGTCAGATGTCAAAGGGAAGATTCTCTGTTTTATGGAAAAAGATGGATGTCACTGTACAATTTGGGATTGGAATGAGAAAGTTGCATTTCTTTCTATCTCATTACTTTATGGAATATAAACTTGAGCTTTCTTATGAAAACATTTGGAAGATTGAGCTGCATCGGCCACGGAATGAAACTGCTAATTATCTCCTCATTCAGGTTATTATTAAATCAAAATTTTTCATTATAGTTTTCAAGCATATTGTTCATTTTCTTAGTAAACATCATGGTATAGTGGAAAAAGTGTTACTGCCAATAGGAGCTGCCTCACCTAGTTTACCACCACCCATGGCAAATACATACTTTGTTTGAACTCAGGGATCTCCTACTGGTGACCCTGCTCTTTACTATGGAACCTTCCCTTCACACTAAATTTTCATTTACTGAAAAAAAAATAGTGCTACCAAAGTGACATTTGCATAGACCACCAATTAAGTACGAGTAATAGGCCACTTGATATTTATAGAGTGGGCTCTATGTGCAGAAGTTAATATGTTGAATCCCTTGCATGCCAGAAAATCACATTGAACCGGAATTAATAGCTCGAATTAAAAAATAGACCTAGAAAATTGTGGATCTTCATAGTTTTACTTAAAAAGATGATGAAAAGAATTTATACAGAAGTGTCCTGTTTATCACTCTTATATGAGGAAAGTAACTTGCTAACTCCATTTTTGCATGAGAAACTTATTGCAAAACAAAACCATCCAAGCTTTTCTTCCCTAGGTTTTTGTTTTGTTGTTTTTTTGGGAGCGGGGTGCGTTGTTGACTTTCATATAGAAACTTATTGCACAATGGTGAAAAAATCCCGTGCATGATATCTGCATTACTTTTTCATTTTCCTAGAAGTTGCCTTTTTGTTTTTTCAACTTTGTTGGAGGCTAAGATTTTTCCCACCATTTTAGTTTTCTTTTGTCTCCATTTCCATGGCTTTGATTAGTTTCATCATTGGCATGCAAAATAGAATTTTGATTAAACAATGTATTTAGTATTCATAAAATAGTAAAGATAATATTTGTAGGTTTGGTGTGCAAGTTGAAATGATGAATTCAGATTTTAATTCAATGGAAATGTAGTTTTAATGTTCAGAAATAGTTCTGCACTTAATGTCAAGGTTTAATGAACTTGAAAATGTTAATTTATTGGACATTTATGACCATACCAGGAACTATATAGTGTTTGTTTGCATGCTATACCCTTCTTTGCTCGTACAGCTAGACCGTACAACTGTTTCACAAATAGTCAGATATAAAGGAATATATATTGCTTCAACTGTGAACTGGTAATTTGCATCTTATATTCAAGCTTCATGCTAAAATTGGATATGTACATTACATCAGGTATTCTTTAATTATGGGTCTGTGTGCTTTGTTGCTATCTACAAATCTTTACTGCTTTATAGTCTTTTCCTATGTTTTTGTCTTCTTTTATGTTTTCTTTTAGAAAGTAATTTGCATAGTGCTACCCAAATCAAAGTAATTATTAAGTACTATATTAGTATTACTTGTGCAAGCTCAAGCAAACAGATGTATGAAATATACTAATCCTAATCAAATAAGGAAACAAATCAAGAAACATAGCGAAATCAGGAGTTGAACATTCCTAAGACTGCTTTCTCAATTAGATGATTAATTGTACTCACGATATATTCTAAAGATATTCTAAGATAATGTAAAGATATCTTCATATGTATATCATAACATCTTTTATACTTGGATGATATCATCAGATGCTAGAAGTTTCTGGTTTTAATTTTTTGTTATCTTTCATGTGAAGCAAGATTTTGCAATTGAAGTAATTCCTTATCAATTCATCTACAACATGTGTGTAAGAGTTTTTAATTTGGTGCTGTGTGAGTTATTACATATTAGAGCTATGCATTTTCATGCAATTCAGTGTTTACTGTGTTAGGTATAGTTTAAAAAGCCAGGTTTTTCATCTTTAATTATGAGCTGTTACCAATTCACGTGTCTCCTGTAATTGCATATTGCTATGATTGCTCTATCCATGACTCATGGTAAACATTAACTCATTTCTCTTCATTTGTTAGCTACTTGGTGCTCCCCGGGTTTTTGTAAAAGGTGTATCTACTTCTGAAAATATATTTGAAGATCCGCAATTCACTTTTTATAAAGATGGCCCTGATGACCAATGGATCCGAGCAATAGATTTCACGCCTCAGTCCTGTATTGGGCAGTCTTCTGCTATATGTCTAGAGCTTCCTTATGGTCAAAATTTTCCAGATTTCAAGGAAAACTTTGCTTATTATGAGGAAAGTGAGAGGCAATTCACTTTAGAGGAAGGAGCTCCTTTTTCTAGCAATCAGGATCTTGTCCCCATTGTTTCTCCTCCCCGTGGCATTGAAATACCATATGACATCTTGTTTAAAGTTAATTCATTGGTTCAGCATGGGTGTGTTGCTGGTCCTGTAATTGATGATGGCTTTTACCATTTGGTTGATCCATGCAGAGTGAAGCTTGAATTTATTGAACATGCTTTAGAGAAAATCTACCATTCAAAGGAGTTCTGTTATGAACCTACAAAGTGGTTGAGTGATCAATACAGAAGGTACTCTGCATGCACCACATCCAGGAATCTTCCTCGGTCACCCACAATATCCTTGGATGATGGATTGGTATACATACGGAGGGTTCAGATTACGCCCTGCAAAGTGTATTTTTGTGATCCAGAGGTTATTGTGTCAAATCATGTTCTCCGCCTTTTCCATGAACACATTGATAACTTCCTACGTGTTTCATTTGTTGATGAGGATTTAACAAGACTGTATTCGATAGATTTATCTCCACGTACATATGAGAACAGGAGGACTGGAATATACACAAGAATCCTTTCTATCCTTAGAAATGGTATAATTATTGGTGATAAGAAGTTTGAATTTCTAGCATTCTCATCAAGTCAGTTGCGGGAAAATTCTCTTTGGATGTTTGCTCCTACAACAACCGGATGTACTGCTGCTCACATAAGGGAACGGATGGGAGATTTTCGCCATATTAGAAACGTGGCTAAATATGCTGCTAGGCTGGGACAATCTTTTGGTTCTTCTACTGAAACTCTAAGTGTTAGCAGGCATGAAATTGAAGTTATTCCTGATGTGGAGATTACTCATGATGATGGAGTTCGCTATGTCTTCTCTGATGGAATTGGGAAGATATCTCTTAAATTTGCCAGGAAAGTTGCTAAAAAATGTGGTTACAATTCCACTCCTTCTGCCTTTCAGATCCATACGGCGGATACAAAGGAGTTGTAGCTGTTGACCCAACATCGTCAGTAAAGCTATCACTGAGGAAGAGTATGTGCAAGTATGAGTCAGATGACACAAAGTTGAATGTTTTGGCATGTAGTAAATTTCAGGCTTGCTACCTTAATCGGCAGCTGATTACTCTCTTATCAACTCTTGGTGTCAGTGACGATGTCTTTGAGAAAAAGCAAAATGAGGCTATAGATCGACTGAACACTATGCTAACAGATTCATTAAAGGCACAGGAAGCTCTGGACTTAATGTATGCTGGGGAGATAACTAATATTCTGAAGGAGATGCTCCTTTGCGGCTACAAGCCGAATGTTGAACCATTTCTTTCAATGATGCTGCAAACATTTAGGGCATCAAAACTGTTGGAATTGCGACTCAAAACTAGGATATTTATTCTAAATGGAAGAGCAATGATGGGATGTCTCGATGAAACTAGAACCCTGGAATATGGTGAAGTATTTGTTCAATTTTCTAACAACAGGCTCGGGAGTGTATTTGGTAATTCTTCTTATGGTTCTGCAAGGTCTTATGTAGTTACAGGCAAGGTAGTAGTAGCAAAAAACCCCTGCTTGCACCCAGGTGATGTCCGTGTTTTAAAGGCTGTGAATGTGCCGGGTTTGCATCACATGGTGGATTGTGTTGTTTTCCCTCAGAAAGGGCCCAGGTAAATATAGTTCTTAATATTTCCAATTAAAATTTATGGTAAACACTATTTTGTAGGTTTGAATTATGAGCTAACTTCTAAATATTGGATCCAGTCCAAAAATCTAGTTTCTAAAATTTAAATAAACAAGCTTGGTGAAATAATGAATAGCTACATTGTCTTTAGCATGACTATTTCTCTCGGAGGTCCATTATGTACGTATTGCCAGCTTCACAAGTATTGAGAATAATTTTGATAAATATGATATGCTTTGTGCTGCCAGCTTCACTTGTGTTGAAAATTGTTTTAATAAATATCTGTGCTATGCTGCTGTTACTTCTGACAACATATACATCCATACTTATTTTCTATATTACTTTCTTCCCTTTTCTTGATAAGGTGTCAACTCCATTCTTTTATGGGATGTTGCAATTTTACAATACATTGTGGCTTTCTACTTAAAAAGTTTAATGTTTAAATATCCCTTTAGTCTGTAAAGATACTAATTTCTGTTTATTTTTCATGGTACATTGTAAAAGATTGTTTTGTATTTCTGACATAATTGCTGCAAGGAAACCTTTTAAGGTTACAAACAAGTAGAATTTGCAAGGAAGTCGTAGTTTACTAGTATCTTGTCATATATGTTCTTTTAGGGCCTATTTGGTTTTAATTTTCAATTTTCATTTTCAGTTTTCAAGATTTTGTGAAGGAAATACTAAAAACTAGAAATGAAAACTGAAATCTAATTTTGTAGTTTTAGATTTTTCAGTATTTTCTTTACAAAATCTAGAAAACTGAAAAACTGAAAATTAAAATTAAAATTAAAACTAAACTAAACAGACGTCTAGATTTTTCATCTTTGTTTCTATTAGCTATGTTACTCAAATGCTTGAGTTTAAAATCACACTGATTGGTTAATAGTATGTGCTTCTTTAGAAATGGAAAAAACATCCATTCATCCAATGAATTAGGATCAGAAGTACCATATGTGGCTATGAACACTTGGCAATTCTAGGTTTGTCATTCGGAATGTTATTTTGTCTTGGATCTCTATAGAAATTGATTGATCTGATTACTGTTGTCTAGTCTATTTAAATTTCCTTTTAAACTGTCTGTTGACACCAATTACTGATTTTCATTACAAGACCTCATCCAAATGAGTGCTCAGGAAGTGATCTGGATGGTGACATCTATTTTGTTTGTTG
Source organism: Dalbergia oliveri (assembly GCA_030441495.1). Taxonomy (NCBI): domain Eukaryota; kingdom Viridiplantae; phylum Streptophyta; class Magnoliopsida; order Fabales; family Fabaceae; genus Dalbergia; species Dalbergia oliveri. Next base: position 19,129,523 of record JAMLFY010000004.1, on the reverse strand, counting down.
GGACCCTGAATTGATTCCACCTAGGGAAATCCAACCAATGGACTATACTGCTGCCCCAAGTATCGAATTGGAACATGATGTGATGATTGAGGTATCATTCTTCGATCTTGATTTTTGTAGGCAATCTTTCAAGTATTTGTTATATTATTTTTGGTTTTAAAATCTTCATGTTACTATTATATATGACCTTAAACTTGTTTTGACATTCTTAGTTGTTGCTGAAAATTTGTTATTATATGTCTCTACGATTTCATTTGAATTAAGTCAAATGGATTCCATATTCAATTGGTTTTCCCCATTATCCATGTCAATACTGTAACGGTTGCATGCTTCACTATTCCACCTGACCTGCTTATAATGAGTTATCTTTAATCTTACTTCACTTGTCTAGTCACTCTTTCATTTGTTATTTGTAATCTAGTCACAATTTTATTCGGAAATTTTCCCCTTTCTATAATTACCAATTTTTTAATATAAAAAATTATTATGTTTACCTTTGTCCTTTTGAAATTTGTTGATCCCTTTGTATGTTCTTTTTATCTCATGTGTCAAAGATTTTCCTCTATTATATGCCATTATCTTAATTTGGTTACTTGAGTGAGAGTATTCTTACTTTCGAGTTAAAACATGAATTTGTGTTTTATCTAAATTCTTTGAGCCACAAGTAGGATTTGTTAGAAAAGTTGGCAGAGTATGGGCTTACTTTTCCTTATTTTATTTGGCTTGTATTGATTGCAAAGCAAGAAGAATATATTCCTGTCTCCACTAAAAGCATGAAAGTGTTTTTCTTAGCTCGATGTGCACTGCACATTGCTTTGAGGCTCTATGAATAGAGTAGAAACCAAATGAGAAAAACACAACAACAAAGCTGAAGCAATTTTAGCTTTGGGAAGAAGCTTGTTAGCTTCTTGTAGTGTAAGAAAAATAAAGAGTGTGTATAAGAAAATTCAAAGAGTGCAGGATGAGTATATATAAGGATTTTGGGTATATTCTCTAGATCTTTGTAATACTACAAATTGTAGGAGAAGAGTCTCATTACACTATATTGTAATTGCTCTTTAAATATAGTGAAATATTTTTGAAGTTTTGCCCGTAGTTTTTCCCTCAAAATTATAAAAGGGTTTTCCACGTTAAAATTTTATGTGTAGTTTTCTCAATTTATTTTGTTGAATGTGAATAGTGACAAGTGGGTCCCACTGGAAAGTACTATTCACGTGCTTTATTTAATCCGTTACTCTCCATAAATTTGAGCGTGCTTTTGCTCATATTTATAAAGTGTTTATTACACTTGGTGTCCCAACTCTAATATTTCCTAACAAGTGGTATCAGAGCCACTTGGTTTCATATCCAAGATGTCAATGCCAAAATTTGAAGTGGAAAAGTTTGACTGGTCCAACGACTTCAGACTATGGAAACTAAAATTGTAGGCATTGCTAAATCAGGAAGGCGTTAGAGGGCAAAGAAAATTGTTTGAGTCATTATCTGATGACAAGAAGGAGGAGATGATGGTCAAAGCATTTACAATACAATTGAGTCTTGCGGACAATGTTTTGCGAGAAGTCATGAAAGAAGAAGCCACTGATTCACTATGGAAGGCTTCATAATATACGATCCACCACAATCGTTTATTCATGAGTAAGAGATTTCTTAGTCTAGGATCATCATCCTCTAAAGACTTAGAAATAAAGAGATGAGAGATAATAACAAAGTAAAGACTTCTTTGTGGCCTAAATGGGCTTCAAAAGGAAAAGAAAAACAATCCGTTGTTTTAACAGAAATTCGTAGACATTAATGAAGACTTTAAGAATTTTAGCCAAGCTAAGCTAAAACATCTTAAACCAACAATACTGGATGAACGAGGATCATGGACCTCAACATCACAGTTAGTAACAAAAACTGAAGAAGTTTTTTGTAAAGTTGGAGACAATGAAGATAAGATAATTGACTTCATTTCAGAAAGAGAAGTATTAAAACTCTCTAAAGAAAGACCTAATGCTAGAGTAGCCCACATAGGAATGCTCATAGTAGGAGTTAAGGGTCTTACTAAACAAGAAATAGGAGCTAAAACCCTATTGATGATCTATGATGAAAGTATCCTAACCGGAGAAAAAGATCATAGTATATATGGAAGTAGAAATGGCCAACAGGATTGTTCTATTGTGCCCAAGACATGCTTATAGGCTTAAAAGACCTACCAAGCCTTAAGATAGGAGTCCAAACCAAAGGTTATGGCCCAATAGGAAGAGACAACCTAGTAATCGTAACAGGTTTTCTAGGAAAGACATCTTCGACCACCAACATGAACTATAGATGCCATGTTAATGGAGTCGTAGAAAGCATAGCCTCACAAGGAGTTAGATTCATTAAAGCTGAGCCTATGTCATCAGACCTTTATAAACAGAACCCTTGGGATTTACAAAGGATCTTAGAACCAAAGAATATCGTTAACCAACCAACTAAGGGTTCGATGTACAAAGATAGTAAGGGCAAACTTAAGGTAGTTTTCTCTAATACGAAGATAGTCATGTCAATGACGACTAGAGGAGGAGAGTACTATTCTTGGTGTAAGTACTTAGGAACTATAGACGACCCCACAATAGATTATCAAGTAATGAATTTTGGGGAACAGAGACGAAGATATAGACTTTTTCCTGATGGAAAATGGGAGAGACTTAGAGAATTATCTAGTGAAGATTATGAACTAGATGAAGAGACTGCTAACGAGTTAGAAGAACTCTTAGACTTTTTAGAAGATCATCCTGGAAGTAGGATCAACCCTATAGAAATCCAAGATGAACCAATAATAGATTGGCCAAGCAAGCCCAAGAACTCATCAATAAAGACTTAGGTATAAAAGCCTATTTTGATAGTCAAAGCATCTATACAGAAAATATAGATGAAAGATAGAAAACCAATCCATATACACAGAAAACATAGAGGATGTGGCCCAATTAGCCCAAAGATTCCTATATGAAGATTTTGGATTTGGAATAGAAAATGTAGATTCACCTTTAGACCAAACAGTCCCAAAGAGTGAACCTCAGGATGCGAGTTACACGCATGGTAATTTACCGCCCAAATCCTTCTGGTAATTACTGATGATGATTATGGAAATTATCATCCTAGAGGAAAAAGACAACCATTTGATGGTACCCCAGATGAGTTAACCCTAAACTTAGGAAGATACTCACACAGACATGGCAAGAAGCCATAATGAGATGGAAGAATGTTGTCATTCAACATTATTTCTCAAAGAATTTCAACCATAGTGCAGAAGCCATGGTTAGATACTTAGAAACCTTTTTAGGTCCAACCGTAGAAGAATTTGGGATGAATTCAAAAAGACTCACCCCAAACAATATACTGGTTTTATAAGTGTAGGAGCTAATCCTTACAACTTTGTAAACATAGTAAGTCAGATTTTAACTGCACAAGACCCCAACATGGGAAGTATCGCTGAACAAGAACAAGCGATAAGAGCTCTTGAACAGTTAAAATAAATGATTTTTCTGAATATAGAAATATCTAATAGACTACATGGGTTACGCCTCTGGAAGTGGAAATAGTTTTACAGAATCCATAATTGATAAAATGGTTTTAAAATTACCAGGGCAACTTGGTGTAGAGATTAATAAAGCCTATCAAGAATGGAAAAAACCCATAAAGAACACATACGTCTATAACGTAAGTGCAACGGTAAAATTCATAAATGATGAATTAGCCAAAATTTGTAGACAAATGTCTGTCCATAAACAATAAAGAATGCGGAGTATAAGTTTTGTAAAGAATTTTATACCCCACAGACATATGGGCGTGATTCATGTAATGGATCATGTAGTAAACCCAAAAGAAAATGCAATATAGACAGCCTGAGAAACTGGCCCAAGAACGTTTTTTGGAAAGAATCCCCCAAAGAAACAATATTTTGTTAGGAGGTCAGGAGCCAAAAAACCATACCTAGACCCAAATAGACATGTAACTAGATATGCCCCAGGAAGGCAATATTCTAGGCCCATAGTTTGTTTTATTTGTCAAAGGGAAGGCCATACGGCCCGAAATTGTCCAAATAGGATAAACATAGACTCTAAAGAGAACCAATTGGTAGATTCAGTCCAAATGGATTTAATAAATATAGACGAGAAATGAGTGATACGGAAAGTATTTACTCCATAGTTTCTATAGAATCCCCAATTCAGAAATAGACTCTTCAAGAAGAAGAAATAGGACAAGCATTATTTCAATTTCAATAATGTTTGGATTAAATCCAATTCCCTTTTGTGTAGAAGAAAACCATAATTGGTTTAGAGGAAGAGGATCAGACAATGTCCAGTGCATAGGATGTGGCTGGGCACCAATCATAGAAAATAGATTTAGATGTGACAACTGTTTCATAGAAATATGTAAGCAATGTCATAACCAGGCTTTAAGGTAGAACCAGAACCTAGTACTAGCTTAACAGTTAATTTAGACATAGTTGAATTAAGAAAGAGTTAATACTTTGGAAACAAGACTCAATAATTGGGAAAATTCAACTACCCGACTAATTGAACAATACTTAGAAAGTCTTAGAGAAAAACCTTCTGAAAACGAAGAACTTCTAGAAGACAGATACCTCAGAACAAATATTGTTTTAGAAACAATTTTTGTATCAAAAGTCCACACACCATTAAGGTACCAGTGTATCTTTGGTCAGGAAAGAAAAGCGAACAGGTGTTGCTTTAATAGATACCGGTATGACTCACAGGAGTTTGTCTTGTGTTTCCAAAAGAACATTTAATAGAATTGCAAGAACCTTTTGCAAAAAAGATGTTAATGGTAAAATTACCATTTTAACAGATGGAATAGCTAAATTAGTAGTAGCCTTTAGTGATGTTTGCAATAAACATACAGAGACCGCTATTAAGCATATCCCAAGAGACCTTAAGACTCACTGTCAAGTCATACTAGGACTAGATTTTCTACTAGCCGATGGAGGAGAAGTAAAAATTAATAGTCAATTTACCACCATCAGGAGAAAACAAATATCATTCCTCACCTAGATCATAGACAATCATTTTCATCTTTTTTGGAAGGGGTGAAGGAGGATAGAAGATTGTAAGTGTAAAGATAAAAATGCTTGCAAAATAAAAATAGGTTTTCAACAGAAAACTTAGAATATACGAGAAAGATCTGTGTGAGTAGAAATTCCCTTAGACCTTATATCCATAGAACAACTTAGAGGCTTTAATATACTGAAGATCTTAAACAATGGCAATCTAAGTTAGAAAAACTAGAAATTATAGGTGAAAAACCATTGACCCATTGGTCAAAACATCAGACAACCTATAAAATAGAAATTATTAGACCTGATATGACTATAACAGGAGAATCAATTAGCTTCTAACAAAGAAATGGAATTGTATAATAGTCAAATCAAGAAATTATTAGATAATGGATGTATCCAAAGATCAGAATCACCTCATAGATCACCAACCTTCTGGGTTTATAGACCTGATCTACCTATGCTCAATCCAAGAATGGTCATTAACTATAAAAGACTTAATGATAACACAGAAGATAATGGGTATACCCTACCCATGAAAGATATGCTGATTAATAGAATCCAAGGGAGTACTTGCTACTCTAAGTTTGATTTAAAATCAAATATCATCATTAGACTCCATGAAGAATCAATACCATGGTCGGCATTTATTTGCCCAAATCCAATAGGTCACTTCGAATGGAAAGTAATGCCGTTTGAATTAAAGAATGCCCCGTATTTCAAAAGAAGATGGACGAATTATTCGCCCCTGGAAGACACTTCAGGAGTGTACATAGATGATGTTTTAGTATTCTCTAAAACACGAGAAGAACACTATAACCATCTTAGGGAAGTGTTTAAAATATTTGAGACAATGGGATTAATAATCTCAAAGAAAAAGATAGCCTTATGCCAAAATGAAATTGAATTCTTAGGATCAATAATTGGCGAAGGAACAATTATTGCAAGATCATATTGCAAAGAAAGTCCAAGAATTTCCCCAATAGATTAGAGGACTTAAGAGATACAATCCTTTTGTGGATTAGTTAACCAGGCCAGACCTTATATAAAAGACCTAGGAAAGATTATAGGTCCCATATATAAGAAAACATGAAAGAATGGCAAAAGAGAATTTAATAAGGAAGATGAAAAAATTATCATCCAAATTAAATCATTGTTTCAGACTTTACCAAAGTTGCATTTGCCATTAGACAAAGAATTCCTTATAGTTGAATCATGATTTGCCAAGGACGGGGAACAATCCTAAAAGCTAGACCAAATAGATTAAGCCCAAAATCTAGAAGAATTTGTAGATACAATAGTGGTTTATACAAAGAAAAGGAGAATTAAATAACAATGATTTTGAAGTCTTAGCAATAATGTATGCTATAGATTCTTTTGAATTGTTTTTAATTGGAGATTTTATTATTAGGACTTATTGTGATGCCATAGTTCGGTTTTATAAGAATGCAAATACTACTAGTTCTAAAAAAATTTGCAGAACGATGGGCCAACCTTTTAGCCAAAATACAAGGCAAGGGACTCAAGCCCACAATTGAGCACATCAAAGGCGAAGCCAATAGTGGCAGACCTTCAGAGGCTAGAGATTATCTCCTAAAAACACAATAGACCAACCGAAGGTTGACGGATTTTAATGCCCAATAACGTTGCGAAGTTGAATAAGCCATAGTTGTGCTATTTTTTGCGTTTCAACGGTAAAAATTATGAATACATTCAAAGTATTCACTAGACCAGCAATGAGTCACATCATTAAGCTGAACGAGAAATGCGACAGATATTATTAGCCATAGTTGTGCAATAATATCCAACAACGTTGTGGAGATAATGACCCATAGTTGTGGCATTACTTCAGTTATCAACGGTTAAACAAATTAGACTTGCTTTGCGACACAGACATTTGGAGAAATCCAAACCGCTAATCAAGATTTAGTTTGTTCATTGATTTCGGAAAAGACCAATCGACAAATCACTTGCTGAAACCTTAGACACAGAACAAAGGGCCTCATCATTCAACAGGCCACTCCATCGGGAATCTCACCCATCATAGAAGAAGGCGAGGACGGAATTATGACCTTGAAGGGCGCTCCACCTATTTGGAAGCCCATGAGAGGATTCTCCAAGTATTCGACTCGGCCACAGACCACTAAAGGAGATCTAGAGATTCCAGACTTGGCGAGAACCCTCTCCGTTGAAGAACGTGCAATCATAGACAACATATGGGCTTCCCATATGACTCGAAAAGACAAACATCTTAAGGCAACTTTAATGCCTTAACGAAGTATTTCTCCAAAGGA
>JAMLFY010000004.1:18291254-18506046 GCA_030441495.1 Dalbergia oliveri | reverse complement strand
AGGAAGATCTTGTTTGTTGGCAAACACCAGCAACACAGCATCTCTCAATTCATCCTGAAAGATAATTAGAAGAGGTTTTAAACAGGAATACATAAAACAGAAAGCAAAAGGAGAGGGAGACTAATGATTCCTGTCATGATATACCAGAAGCACTTGTCACTTGGGGGTATGTCAGTGAATTTGGATTTACAGGGAGGGGAGGGAGGGGAGGGAAGGAAGGGTTTGTAGTGCAAGATTTTAAAATTTTACACTGTAAGTCCTTCTTTTCCCTCCCATCCAAAATCCTAACTCACAAATAGTGTAAAATTACACCACAAATCCTCCCCTCCCTCCCTTCCCCCTCCAAAACCCAAACTCACAAACATACTCTTAAGAATTGGCTATTCAACTTCCAAAATATATGCCATAGTGAAAGCCTTTTCTTTCCGCCAAAGTTATTGAAGATAATATTTATCAAAAAAAACATTGATTTACCACAACAATAACGAAAAGAAAGGCTTTCTATCATGACTTGAATAGTGATTACATGTTCATCAATAGAAAGACACCCATTGAGAATGCGTGCATCATCTGCTAGACTAATGAATCACCTGACACACTGAATATTCCTGAAACTACACTAAAGAATCTTCTTCATAGACCATTGCTATAATAAGACCTTTCTATCTCTACTTACAGGTCCTTTCTTTTGGCCCCCATGTGATCCCAAACCCAATCTATCAGAAATGAGAAAGAATCCCCTCTAAATGCTGGATGTGTATCTATCATGAACAAATATGAATGTCAGGATGTGGCATAAAAGGACAAATTAAATTAGCATAAGTACCTCATTCAACATGCGATGTAACTCATCTCTGGCCTCAACAACTCTGTCCCTGTCATTGCTGTCAACAACAAATATAAGACCCTGAGTGTTCTGGAAGTAGTGCCTCCACAATGGACGAATCTGCAAAAGAAAAGTACTCAGCCAATGATTCCATGCCACTTTGCCAAATAATGCTAAGTTGTTCACCAGTGAAAGACAAGCTATATATGCATTCAATATCCCGTAAAATGTTTGTCTAAGAATGCATAAGAATCAAAATTCATACCTTGTCCTGGCCACCAACATCCCAAACTGTGAAGCTAATGTTCTTGTATTCAACAGTCTCCACATTGAACCCTGAAAGGGGGAAAAGAATAAATCTAACCATTGATATAACAGCATAGCTGCACATCACCAGTCTAAAATGCCCAATAGCAAGACAATATGAACAGTACTCACTGTGAAGCTAATTTTCTAATATTTACATAATGGTTAGATCAAGTTACATCCAGGAACCACATCACGAACCACACATAAAGTGGAAATTGATATAACCAACATATTTTGGCATCTCAATGATCACTATCTAAATGTTTCTTCACAGATTGAGCAATGCATTGAATCAGACACATCATTGACACAAGGAGCCAATTATCGAAGTGAGTCCTAAATAATTAAATGACATCAAGAGACTATACCACAAGATGTTTAGAATTGACCCCATAATGAATATTAATCCAAGTTATTAATCCTACAAGGTGAAGAACAATTATGACAGACCCAGAAAACTTACCAATTGTAGGAATGGTAGTGACGATCTCTCCAAGCTTGAGCTTGTAGAGGATAGTGGTCTTACCAGCAGCATCAAGACCCACCATCAGAATTCGCATTTCCTTCTTGGCAAAGAGCCGACTGAAAAGCTTCGTGAATGTCAGCCCCATTTCTCCTTCAGCCTGTAGTGGAACACCTCCCCTAATTTTTTATATTTAAATAAAAAAGGGAAACTAAAACAAATCAGGCCAAAAACATTTACAAATTCTATTCAATAAAAAAAATGAAAACGAAAAACAATATCTTATATCGAATAGTACAATTTCTTCTATCAAATCCATTCAGGTTAATGGCGTTTAAAAGAGAATCACGTCGATGCCACTGGATCCAATCAGATCCCATGCAAATAACCGATTCACACCGAACGAAATTCAAGGATTGGCACAACATTTCCGAGGATTAAAAAAAGAAAGATCTAAACATTTCGATCGGAAAAAAACACACACACACACACCCCCCCCCCAACACACACGCACGCAGAGAGAGATAAAACGGTACAGAGAACAATCAACGAGAGGAAATCCGAAGGAATAAAGGGGCCTGAATCCATCGAAAATTCAAGTGAAGGAACTTGAAATATCGAATCGAAAAGCGCGAATGTAACGAGATTGAGAAAAGGATGAAGAGAAGGAGGAGAGATTTGAAGTTACCTTTCGGGAAATGAGCGCCTGAGGGATCTGGCAACACAGAAAGAGCAGAGAGAAAGAGAGGGGGGCAGGGATGCTTCGGAGCAACGCGAAATGGAGGGAGGAGCGAGAAGGGTCAACCAGGGTGGGCTTTTATATGATAGCCAGGGCTACTGTAATTTTTTTTTTTTTTTTTTTAACTAAAAACCCAAACAGGTTAAGGATTATCCCTTGACAATTTAATCCTTAGAATTTTAAAATCTAAATTAGTTCTCACATTTCAAAATCAAATTAGTCTTTGTTCATACAAACAAATTACCCTTACCTTTTTCTTATTGAATTTGGAAAATTACTAATTTATCCTCTTTTTTGAATGTGCTTAACTAATTCCGGTTTCAAAATCTGGGTAACTAAATTATCCTCCAATATAAACCTAAATGACCTATTTGGGTATTTAGTCTTTTTTTTCCTTTCCTTTTTACTTTGTGATATTGTAATATTGTAATTCCTTTTTTTTTCTCTTCCTTTTCCTTAAAATAAAGAAACCACCCTTGATACATAAGACAATAACAAATTGTCAAATACACATAACATAATTACTATTTACTAAGTGTTTTGTGTTATAAAAATAAGGAGAGTACACTATTTCTTTCCCTTTTAAAATATCACTTAAAATCTCATAATCAATGCATTTTAATTTTGTGCACCACTTCTATAAAAAAAAATAGATAGTAACTCAATCACTTAAACAAATTGAACAGCATTTCCTCTATTTAGTTGAACTATCTAAATCATGTTGTTCTCATATAAAGTTGTAAGATTGTTTTAAGATAATCTACATGATAGTTTGAACATATTGATCTTCTTCCTTGGCCAAAGAGTCATGAGTTTCGTGAATTGCACTAATTTTCCTTGATTTGAAGAAATAACGATTATAGAGTCTATCTTGTATATCTCCAAGATATGACTATGTGTCCATATATAAAAGAAATCGGTTTGGTAATTGCCTTTTATACAAATTTGATAAATATTTCGCATGCTAATGCACTTACAAAAAATATATATATGTGATTTATCCCTATAAAGCTTTATAAGACTTTTTCTTTATGTAAATTGATTGGCAAACATTCGTTTGTTAAACGTTTACTCAATTTTTAGGTCGAAGCAAAACTTTATTCTTCGAAATCTTTCATCTCAAACTATCTTTAAAACTTTTACTATTATGAGAACTTCTTTAGGAGTTCATTAATCAATTTATACATCAACTATAATGAACAAGTGTAACTTCCTTATGGACACAATATAAAATAGTATAGCGAATCAAATCATAAACATGATATATACATGATAAATCAAAACCAAAACATATATAATATGCGTTCAAGAATTCAAGAATATAGAAATTTAGAATATATCATGGATATATCATCAATCCATAACTTCATTTTTCTCATATAGATACTCATTTATATCCCACGTGGTTTACAACTTCCCAATGTCTAGACTAAATGCCCAAAGACTTCACATCAAGTTTAGCCTTCAGGGCTTCTTTCCATTTTGACTAATCATTTGTACGTCTTTTGGGATTTTAATTATATTAAAATTTTGGAATACAACAAATGTCATTGCTATGTCTATATTCTCTTTAATAGGAAGAGTGTCATTTGTCTTCATAACATCATTTGTTCTCCTTGCCCTTCTTTTTTGAGATTTTATTTTTGGAATCGATTTCTACACGCTTCTGGCATGGGATTTTTGCCTTGACCAATTGTCCAACAGGGGCATTAATTCAAATTAGGTCATTTACATAAAATAATGTATTTGGAAATTAATTTAATATTCTTTGCAAATGTATAATAATTTAAACTTCTAGTTCACATTTCCTTGTGTGATGATCTAAATAGAATAATATTGATGTATTCTAATTTGTTTTCTTTTTCAGTCTACCAGTTCCCCCTAATGTTGGGAACATTACTTGACAATATATAAATTGAACATTAAAGCATATAGGACTTTGCATTTCAATACATTTGACTATAAAGAGAGAATCATATCCAACATATTGGGGTCCAATTTGGAGAGATAAGATGAGCAATTAGGATATACATTCATTGCACCTCTAAAATTTTTAAATGGAATTATTTGGATACAAGCCAAAATAATTGTAGGGGAGATAATTAATAACAATTTGATGGCTTTACACAAATAAATGTTGCAATAGTATGCTCCCAACTAGAATTTGGGAGATTTGTTACATTCTCATGAGCAATGTTGTCAATTAATTGGAGGTCTTTTATAAGTTAATTATACTAGCCAACATTTTCTATATGTGAACATGAATAATTGGATGTTCAACATTTACAACATTGTCACTGCAAGCAATAAAAGCTTGAAAAATAAATTTACAGAATCATCAAGATAAACTGTTTTGATTAAATTATCAAAAAATTGTGGTCTTAATAATATGCACAATTAATATCGCAATCTCAGGTTGTGAAATCATAATGGATGCATCTATTAAAATTATAAAATATTTGAAAGGTTCACATGGTGAATGAATTGATCCACATATATCATCTTAAATTCCTTCTAGGAATTTAAGAGATTAAATTCAATCATTGTCATGAAAACCATATAATTAATTTAATTTGAGAATACACAACACTAGAAAACTTATTAGAATGAAGAATCTTTTGGTTTTTCAACAAATATTCATATGAGTTTTCAATAATTCTTTACATTATTATTGTTTTAGAATGTCCAAACCAGTCATGCTAAAAGATAAAACCATTTGGCCTGGTAAACATCTAGTTATAATAGCATATGATTCAATTATACTAATATTAGTACTATAGACTAGAAGAAAGTGCAGATAAGATTTTATAATGCAACTTTCTTACATGAAGCATATGTTGTGATATGGAGGTATTCACTATTTTTTTCACTCATTGTCACTATATGATATCCTTTTCAGTGAATATCTTTAAGATTGACCAAATCTCTTTATTGTTTTTGTAGCTAGTTGAGAATCATTTGTGTTTCTTCAAGAAACAAAATAATATATCTTGCTACCAAAAATGATATTAATATTTTTAGTTAACTTTACTTCTTCAAGAAACATAATAGTAGCTCTTATTAAGTCTTCAATCATATTCACACAACTAATAATCATGTTAAGATTTTATTATCTCATAACAAGATGAATAAAAAAGTAAAATATATCAAAATACGTCATCAAAGCATTAACATATCATGTAAATGAAAAGAAATTTGTTATGCTTAATCATTTCACAAAAAAAAAAAAAAATAAATCACTAACAATCATGATATGATAGTGATATAAACACATGTGTCACAAGTATCACGAAAATATCAATATCATATATTATTATTTTGTGATATATTAATCACAAGAATAAATAAAATTATCTTTTGACATAAAATGATAAAGTAAATGATATGTTAAATCTTAATAATATCCCATAAAAATATAATTAATAATTATTAAATATGCCACAAATAGCATAGCTATATTTATTCAATATTGAGAACAATCAATACCAAAATTTTTGAAATAAAATACTCCTTAAAAATAGTATCAAGTAATACATCTAATAAAAAATTTCATTATTAAGTCAAATAATCAATATTTATATAAAAATAAAAAGATACATCTATATGACTCATATTAACCATGAAATGATTTTTAATGTATCTTGAAAAAAATCACTTCTGGCTTTTTCTCATTCTTCTTTGATGATATTGATAAAGGTTAAACAAATATCTTAACATAACAGGTATGTGTCAAATTTACTTTAATGCCATAACGATAATATTTATCATATCCACTTAAAAACTTAGCCACTTCCAAAGTTATAATTTGTTGCGTTCACTTCAAGAAATGAAGTAGAAACAATTGGGCAAATTTCATGATTTTTCATGAACAAATTATTATTTTATCCAACTATGAGAAGATATACGTAATATATCTTGTAAAACCCTTTTCTTGATAATGATACTATAGGAGCACATCGGAGACAATAAAAGTCAAAATATTTTTTAAAATATATTTATAAATAATGCAACTGCAAGTGTTACTATAATTAGCTTTGAAAATATTACCATTTCTTTTTAATGGTCATACCTCTTCTTTGTATATATCAAAAGATCGACAAGATCTATTTTTTTGAAAAAAAAATTCAAATTTTAATCCCTCTTAAAGATAACGAAAAGGAAAATAAATAAATCCATTATTTTATTATCTTCAGGAGAATATACGCACTTAATTAGAAATACTTAAAATTATCCTTAGGTTTACATTTGCTTTGAGAAATGTAAAATATGAAAATTTTCATTCTAAAAAAGTGTACAAACTTATTTTAGATTATAACAACACACATTTCAAGTGGTGTGAATAATAAGATTATATTCATTCACTTTATAGAATGAAATTTTGACATATTCACTTCTAGGAACATGCAAATCCCTTAAATTGAAAAATAAATTGATTATATTTTTTGGATAATTTTAATAATAAGGATACATTTTCTTTAAGGAATATAATGATTGTCCTTTTTTTGTATAATTCTCATTCATTCATGGAAATGATTGTCATTCACTTAGGAATTATTTTATTTCTCTTGTCCGTACAATTATCACTCACTTCAGTGAATGATATTAAATAAAAAGACACAAGCAATGAATAATAATTATTTTATATGATCCTTCTAGGATACAATATTTTGTTGTTTAATGTTGCCTTTGAGACCCATTAATCAAAATAAATTTTAACATTTGAAATTCAAAACAAACAGCTCTCAAAAATACTTTGGTTAACATATCTCAATCATTCTCTTCAATGGTAGAACTCACAAGAAATAAATTTATTAAGGGAGAATTAAGAGGACCAACAATGAAGCGGCCAGTGAGATCATTAAGCAAAATGAATTATTGGTATGTTTTACTGCACAAATCCCCCGACTACAGAACCAACCATGTTGTGCCCAAAAGATTTTCATCTGCATGAATGTTAGAGTTTCACCTGATAACGTGTTATAAAAATAATGATAAAGAGAATAAATAATGGAGAAGAAGAGAGAAGAATGTTATTGATAGTTTCAAAGGTACTCATCCATGAAGCATACAAAGGGTTATTTATAACTAAATGGTAAGAGATACAATATCATATCTAATCATAATATTATTTATCTAATCTAATCAAATCTTAACCGTATTAGCCATAGACATGAGCATTCATAATCAAATAATATTTCATGACATTTTGAAAATTAATTCATGTAACTTCAGGCTTATGTTTAATGTTACGTCAGTAAGTATGGTCAATTCTCCACTCAACTATTTAAAAAGTCATTCAAATGAAGATATTTGATTGAATTATAGTATAAGAGTAAGACTTTCTTATATTATCAATGTATCAAAATTAAACTATTATTTAAATAAAATTTTGAATTCAAACTTGTAAAATAAAAAATATTACTGTCAAAAGAGATTTACTTAATAATGAGCTAACTTAGCTCAAAATAAATTAATTGTCATCTAGTATAATTTAAAGGGTTTTGTTAATGAGTGCAAGGCAATCTTTGAGTGTGTTTAGAATAACATAAAAATGAAAATGAAATTATTTGCAAATCAAATCATTTGTTTGGAATAAGAAAAAAAAATTGATTTGTAATTCCATCAAATTTTATTATTTTAATTTTCAAATCCCTTGGATTTTGATAGGGTTTGGATGGAAATAATTTGATTTTGAAACTTATACACAAATCAAATAATTTCATTTACTGTTTTAATCATTCGAAACACAATCAATTGTATTTTAGACATAAAAATAGATTTCTAAATCAATTCATTTCCATTTTCATTTAATAATTCCAAATATAAGATTTAACTTAAAAATTAAATCAACTTAAATTATTTCAAATCAAATCAATTTATTTCCTAATTTTAAAGATTCCAAACACTACCTTTAAGAATCTTAAAGTGAAAGGTTTTTTTTTTAAATAGAAGAGTGAGACTTTTAAGTTTTCAATGCATTGAATGCATTAAAAACATTTAAGCCTTTTTACTTTTAGTTCCCTATAGAGTGTCCTAAGGGCACCTATCAGAAAAACCCTAATTTAAGTATTGATTTAGACATACAAAAGTGTTATGAGTTTACCAATCATTATATAAAAATTTGAGTTTTATGAATAAAAAAATATTGATAGAGTTTTATTTTGTTGTGAATCACCTTCATTTAAACCTGATTAGCTAAAATCTACTAGACAACTGTTTTGCACAAAAATGTTTGGCTAGTCAAGGAATGAACCATTATTCAACCATTCATCCACTAAATTGAATTAGAAACTACTTTCCTTACTCGTCAAATTTTCTAGAAAATAATTGTAGACTTGGTCAAAATTCTCATTTTCAATTTTTGAAACACGTTTCTCCTTCAACCAATGTTCAAAACTAGTTCGTGGGTAACAAATAGTCATGATGACCAAGGCCCAACATAGGACCCCTTACATCAGCTAATGGCTTATGTCTTTACTCGGCTAGTTGTTCCCATATTCAGCCAATATAACGCTTTACTATCCATCAAGCTTTAAGTACACTTTATATAGGTGACTAAGCATCCTCAAAGTCTTGAAAAAAAATCCTAATTAATACTTGACAAACTTTAACACAGGAAAAATAGAAAAGTTGCCAAAACATTATTAAAACAACCTTTTTTAAGGGCTTGAAAATGCCTCAACTAGGTAAACCTGGCCGCCATGGCGAAGCTCTAGTCCTTGGCTTTCTATCGACATCCATTCATGTCATTATGATTCCTGGATCTCAGACACTAACCAATTACATTTGTGCCAAGTATTTTAGCCTTTTGTGGTTATTTTAAGCTAATTTTTTTATAAGCTACGTCTTTCATATGAGTGTTATTAATCACCACTTACTCATTAGTCTAATACTTAGTCATAGGATATTTTTTTACCCTTATTACTTTTTCACTAAACTGGTTTATCCTTGACCATCATCCATTTTCGAAAATCTGCACTTTTTGCGTGTCAAACAATTACTTATACCAATAATTGAGACAAAGCATACTAAGAGTAGGTTTGGTAATGCTTTTCGGCTAAATGCTTTGGCTTATGAAAAGCATAAACCAATTTTCTGTTTGATAAATCAAAAAGTTGCATTACTTTTGCTTCCATCTTTTAAAACTCATGGGTGCTTTTAAGAGCACCCATAGAGTGCTTTTCAAGTTTAGTTTCTACTTTTGAAATTAAAAAAAAAATTAAAAGACTAAAATAACCTGTGAATTTTAATAAAAATTCAACATTATCCTTCCACTAATTAAAGCTTTTAATTTTTTATTCTTCCCATAATTATTTATGTCCTTATAGTCATTTTATATTTTGAGAGTAATTTTATAATATATTTATCAAGTACTACTTCAATGATACTATTTATTAAAAGCAACTTTTATATTATTTTTCCCAAGTGGTGCTACAATGATTTTTTGAGAGCCTAAAAGGCTCAGCAAATTTTTAAGAGCAAAAGCAATACCAAACTAGCAAATTCAAGTTTACAGTGCCAATCACCGTTACGTATATTCTTTTATGCCACTATTTGGCTGTTCAATTAATGAAATCCTACATTTTGTTTGGTTAGAATAGATTAAGATGCAACTCTATGCCAATGACCGTTACGTATATTCGTTTATGCATTAGGCTGTTCAATTAATGAATACCACATTTTTTGGTAGGAACAGACTAAGATGCAACTTTAGAAATTTTTTGTTAACTATTATTTATGGTAATGAACTTTCAGCTCTCAATTTTTGTACTAATGACAAATTGGGCTTCCGAAGCTGCTGCTCCTCAAAATAAAAGTTTTTATACTTCTCTCAAACGTAATTCTGAGCCTTTGTACAAGTAAAACAAACGGGCACTTAATTGTTTTACTCATTTTTGTTTTAATGACGACAGTATGATTTGTTCTAGCCCCATATAGATGAAGTTTGCCTTCAAATCATTGTGACCAATCATTTGAATTTTGAAGTAAAGAAAATGCAATCTTTTGATTATGATTTTATGACAACTTTTTCACCCAATTGAAGAACTACCTATTTGTGAGAATATTTCAATCAATTCATCATGCAATTTTAAACTGAGAACAGTGACTGAATCAAATTTTGTTTAAATGGTTATTTTTAAAATTGAATTCTGAATAATGAAGATGATATTTTCATGAGACTTTATATACCAGTGACTTGATCATTTTTATTTGTCCTACTTACAAACCATTCTTCATCGTTCATACCTATAAATTTTCTTTGGCCAACATAACTACATATTTTAAAAGAAATATTTCAAGCTGATTCAAGTATAACATAAGAAAATGCGCCCAAGTTTAAAAGTCTATTCTTATCTTTATGTCAATTTTTATGTTTGGTGTCTATTTTCTTCAAAAGAAATCGTTATCCAAATTAATATTTAACTATGTTGCTAGCTATGCTATACCATATTCATACCACGCCCCAGCCCTAAGGGATGGTAGTAACCTATTTGGGAAGTTTAACTTCAAATTCCCAGAGTGAACAAACGTGAGCTCCCCAGAAGCCCAAACAATCTAGCTTATATATTCTAATAAAAAAAAAAAAGGAGTTTCAATTTTCAAGTTTATGATGTGTCAGAGATACAGCAAGTACATTAATAAAAAGTTGAGTCCCCTTTTCAGTCTTTACCATCCATGTGAATACACTTTTTGTCGTTTATCTCTTGCAAATTAAGCACAAGTATGAGATCATTGCTGAATTTACTTACATAAAATATACATGGTGCTGTAGATAATAACCAGGTAAAAAACTTTCTTTACAAATGACAAAAGATTAGTTTAACCTAAATGACCATTAGTCTGCAGATGGTAGAGGTTTTATAAGTTATGCTGCCGTCTTGAGACAGATGTAGGCAGAAGAAAGAAAGAGAACTAATTTATTTACAGTTGTGGACAACACCTCTGCCACCGGGATGCTTAGCTTAGAAAAATAGAACTGCATACAGCTAATTGCACAGCTGTAGTAGCGTCTGACTCTGCTTATGGAGTTCCAAGAGAAGACAGAACTGCATTAATGACGCAGATGCTTCAGAAGCTTCCAGACAGCACCAGATGCTGGAAGCAAGAGAAGAAATGTCAGGAAGAGACCCAGAGAAACTTCCAAACAGGAAGGATAGAAAATGCAGAATCCGCGGCCAGTAATATGCCAGTGTCTGTGATCTATGATTCAATTTGGAAGCTCAAAGTCATGTTAACACAATTGGGGGAAGAAAAAAAAAAGATAAAAGCTTCTAGTTGTATGCTAACTTAAACCAATATCAATCAACATAAATGTTGGGTTCTACCTGTTTTCGTACAGAATAAAAGTAGAAATTACCTGGTTAATTACAGTAGCTAAACAACACCCAACAAATATTGGGGTTACCGCCAATACTGAGCCCAGCGATGAATGGTCTCCACCATTTGTGGGAACAATGCACTCACACTCTCATTGATAAGATCCTGGAAGAAATGTATACTGGCTTCATCATCCAAGTCCAGCCGGAACTTTTCTTGAAGCTGTATAACAACAAAGTTTTGGTGTAAGAAAAAAGAACAGTTCTCACCAATATATTGAAACATGATAAAGCTCACCTTAAGGATTCCTTTTTCAGGATCAGAAGCTATGTCCGGAATATTGGAACCCGCCATTAAGTAAAACAGATTTAAAATTAGGTTACTGGATTTCCGAAGAATGTTGTATGCTTCACAACAATAGGATTTGAACCTTGTATAATATTGGCTGTAAGGAGACAAAGTAATCAATCACTATCTCATAATTGAAGCCACAAACCACACAGCTACCGTCTTGATTCTGAAGGGAATCATCCAATGAAAACTTTACCTTTCAGCTCCACCCATAGCCTCAACCATTTCCTTGCAGAGCTTCATTGGTGGTGGAAATGGCTTAGGATCTCGACCAAGAATAAAACCAAAATCCACATGGAAAAGACGTCCATCATCTCTAAGGAGGAGGTTGTCTAAGTGCCTACCAAATAAAAGATCACCCACTTCAAGTTAGAATAACATGACAGAATCCACGCAAGCTTCTACTATAACCTTGCTTAAATTCTTGCATAAAGATATTACCAACTATTATGTAACCGTGGATAAAGAATGCAGAAACAGAGGATTAGTCATCCTCCCCAAAAGATGAAAAATGGCTAGAGAGTAAAATAAAATAACTTCAAAAAAAAACAAATGGGTAAATTTACATAAATATTCCGCCCCCCCCCCCCCCAAAAAAAAAAAAAAAACTGAACATAACCATGAGAAGATCATCAAAGAGAAAAAAGACAACCCTATCCCAGAGCAAGGGCAAAAGATGAAGACCACGTAAAAATGTTAAAATTAAACCAATCAAATGATGCAGAGAATTTTATATAACACTGACAACAGTTTACAAATCCCGGCTGCAGAAAATTCTGATTGACTTATACCGTGCAGGATATGTTAAAATGCTACATGAAAAGACCAACTGCCAACAGTTGACACCCGCCTAGCCCTAAAATCCAACTCCCCCACTGTATTGGGAGTGGGGGACCACGGGGAGGTTGTGCGAGTGAGCTCAGCAGCAAATCACAAATACAAAATTGCAAGTATCAAAATATCAAGACAAAACTACTTTAGATGGAAAGGAAAATGATGTGTAGTGAATAAAATCAACAATCACCTGTCTCCAATACCAAGTATATATGTGATAACAGAGTAGCCAGCACAGCTTTTTATAAATGTTTCAAGACAGGTGGCTGTAATGCCGAAAGGGCCATGGTCATCAGGATGAAACTTCTGCAAATAGCTTATGATACTACGATGCTCTGATAGAATCTAGGAAGGAAAGGATTGCATATTAGTATAACAATTGCAAGACAATGCATCCAACAACCAACTAGATCATTTACTGAACATGAAATACTATGTCCTAGAAAATTTTAAGAAAAAGTGAGAGTTTGGATACAGCTAATACATGCATTTAACAAACTGCAAGTCTATATTATCAAAGGATCCACAAAAACAACTAGAAACCTGACTAAAATTTGAATGCCTCTTCCAAATGTGATTAACTATACAAATACTACAGCAATAACTTCATAAACAGTATCAGAAGGGGGAAAAAAGAGAAAAAAAAATTCACAACTATATTAGCAACTAAACATATAAACTTGCTTCAACAAAATTGTGCTTATACGTGAATTAATGTCCATGATGAAACACAGCCTACAGACTTCCAGATGCTCAGTACCTTCTACCAAGTGATAAGATAAATGCTTAAAGAATAAAAAGCATTTTCAACTGTTTTTACTGACAATATCAAATAATCAACAATGTACTAGGATACATAAAAAAGATTGATAACACTAAAGACCAAACCTTCAGCTTAACAAGACTGTGTCAGCTAGCAAAGGTAAAATATGTTTGCTAATATATAAAAACTTTGTAGGAATATCTTGATAATATATCTTCTCATTATAGGAGAATATTTGATGTGATTTTCGCTGTAATATTCCCTAATTAGCATGTCCTTTAATCTTTCGTTTTTTGTTAGGATAACATATCTGTACATAATCAATAAGATCAATTCACTCCTTATTTCCAGGAATAGGATCAGATTAGACAGTATTTTGTTTGTATATTTTGGCCTATTTATACTGGCCAATGTCTCAAATGAATAATTACCTTTCCACAAGGTATCAGAGCAGATCTGTATCATTAAGCAAAAACCCTAGGAAACCATGGCAGCAGCTGCAGATGAAATTAAGTCCCCACTAGATGCCAGCGATTCAACCTCAGCTGGCCCAGGAGACAGTTCATCTCTTCCCATCACCGGCCATAAATTGAATGACCAAAACTATCCACAATGGGCCAGAGCTGTTCGACTATTTCTACAGGGCAAAGGGAAGGAAGAATACATCACTGGTGAGGCAAAAAGGCCAGCAAAAAGGAGGCAGAACTGAAAAAATGGAAGCTTGAGAACAGCCTTGTTATGTCATGGCTACTCAACATGATGACAAATGAAATCGGAGAGGATTTCATGTACTTTAATACGGCACAGGAAATCTGGACAGCAGCAGAAGAGACCTACTCAAACGTGAACAATACCTTGGCTCTCTTTGAGTTCAAGAGCCTTCTCCACGATTTGAAGCAAGGCACTTCTACCGTAACCGAGAACTTCAACACTCTGACTCAGTACTGGCAGCAACTCAACATCTATGAGGACCACGACTGGAAGTGCCCAGACGACAAGAAGCTGTACAGAAACGTGATTGAGAAGAACCACATATTTAAGTTCCTTCTCGGACTTAATCAGGACCTTGATGAAGTCTGAGGAAGGGTACTTGGCACTAAGCCTCTCCCAAAAATTCAAAAGGTCTTCGCTGAAGTCAGAAGGAAAGAAAGCCAAAGAAAGATCATGCTTGGAGACCAAAACAGCACTCATGTGACAGAGAGTTCTGCACTGGCTGCATGCAATCTGAAGGTGCAGTCCCAGCAGAAGAAGGTGAGATGCGAAAAGTGCAAGAAACTTGGCCATACAAAGGAGTCATGCTGGTTCATAATTGGATTTCCCTCAGATCCAAAAAGGGAGAAATCAAGCAGAGGCAACAGCACGGTACTTGAAATAGCTAGCCAACCTTCTGAAACTTTCAGCAAAGAACAGTTGGAGGTGCTGCAGACACTTCTTCAACAGGCCATGAAACCTGAGACCTCAAATGGTACAGCCAATGTGGCACGAAAAGGTACAACCTTTAATACATTGTCAGTTTGCAACAGACAGAAACCGCATTACTGGGTTGTAGATTCAGGAGCCTTGGACCACATGACAAGGGACATACTCAACTTCAGCACATACAGTCCCTGTCATGACAATTCTACAGTCCGTGTTGCCAATGGTTCTTACTCAAAGGTTGTGGGTAGAGGTTCAGTGGCTACATCAAAGGACATTGTCCTAAAGGATGTACTTCATGTCCCCAAACTTGATTGTAACCTACTCTCAATTAGCAAGTTGACCAAAGATTTAAACTGTGTTGCTAAATTCTTTCCTTATCACTGAATTTCAGGCCTTGGGATTGGGGAAGAAGATTGGCAATGCTAAAGAATGTGGAGGACTCTACCTTCTCCAACCCGAAGACATTAAGAATAAACAAGCAGGGGAGGAACAGCATGCACAGTAGCCAGCACATCTGAAAAAGATCTTGTAATGCTATGGCACTACCGCTTAGGACACTCAAACTTCATTTACTTGGAAAAAGTATTTCCATCTTTATTCAATAAAAATTCCAAGTCCTTTAATTGTGAAATTTGCCAATTGTCTAAGCATACCGAAATCACTATCCAAATCAGCCCTATATGCCCACACATCCATTCTCTTTAATTCACAGCGATGTGTGGGGACCCTCCAAAATCAAAGATATTAGGGTTCTCGATGGTTTGTCACCTTCATCGATGATCACACAAGGATCACTTGGGTTTTTCTCATGAAAGAAAAGTCCAAAGAAACACAACTATTTGTATACTTCCACAACCTTGTGAAAACACAATTCAATGCATGCATTCAAGTCCTCAGAATCAACAATGGCCGAGAATATTGCAACTCTAAACTCAGCTCCTACCTGCTGAATCATGGAATTGTCCATCAAAGCTTGTGTCAACACTCCTCAACAAAACAGAGTGGCTGAACACAAGAACCGCCACCTTCTAGAAGTAGCCAGGTCCATAATGATGGCAACCCATGTGCCAGTAAAGTTTTGGGGAGATGCCATTCTTACAGCAACCTATCTTATCAACTGCATGCCCTCTAGAGTCCTCCACTACAAGACTCCTCAAAACCTTTTTCCCCATACACACACCATAACCCCTCTGCCCCTAAAAATATTTGGATGCATTGCTTTTGTTCATGACCACAGACCCAACCGTAGCAAACTGGATGCTAGTTCCATCAAGTGCATCTTCTTGGGCTACTCCCCTAGCCACAAAGGCTACAAATGCTATTCCCCGTCCACCAACAAGTTCTGCCATTCTATGGGTGTAACCTTCCTTGAGCACAAACCCTTTTACACCAGAACTCAAATGCAGGGGAGAAAAATGATGAATTCCAGTTCTGGAAGACTGTCATGGATAGTGACCAGCAGCAGCTGCAGCAACAAACTGAAGAACCTGAGAGTGACCAGCAGCACCTGCAGCAACAAACTGAAGAACCTGAGTTCTTTGCTGCAGAACCAGCCATGTCAAAACCAGCTGAAGCTGAGACAGAACCAGTTGCAGGTGAGACTTTAGCATCAAAACAGTGCCCAATTACACAAGTGGAAAAGCCATGCATGGTTTACTCGAGGAGACGAAAGGGCACTCAAGCAAAGGCAGGTGAACATATAGGGGTGAGATCTTGCACCCAACACCCCATCTCAAGACCTGTTTCTTACCATAAACTTACCCCTGGATATAGAGCCTTTGTGACTACTCTTGCAACATATAGATACCAAAGGATATTTATGCAGCCCTACAGCATCCAAAGTGGCTTGCTGCTGTAAAAGAGGAGGTGAACGCTCTAGAAAAGAATAGGACTTGGGAACTCTCAGACTTACCCAAAGAAAAGAAGCCAGTCGAGTGCAAGTGGGTCTTTTCTGTGAAACAAAATGTAGATGGAAGTGTGAACAGATACAAGGCACGACTAGTGGCCAAAGGGTTCACCCAATCATATGGCATAGATTACGAAGAGACCTTCACTCTAGTGGCTAAACTAAATTCAGTGTGTGTCATTTTGTCCCTTGCTATAAATCTTGATTGGCCCCTCAACCAGCTTGACATCAAAAATGCATTCCTTAATGGTGAGTTAGAAGGGGAGGTCTACATGACCATACCCCCAGGACTTGAGATACCAAATACAACAGGGAAAGTGTGCAGACTACACAAGTCCCTATATGGGCTCAAACAATCACCATGAGCCTAGTTTGAAAGGCTAACCAAGGTAGTAAAAAAATGGCTTTATCCAGTGCCAACAGACCATACCATGTTTGTTAAGCACAAGGTAAGATAGCCTTGTTCATTGTCTATGTGGATGGCATAGTCATCACAGGGGACTATGAAGAAGAAACTAATCAACTAAAGAGACTCTTAGCCAGAGAATTTGAAATCAAGGACTTAGGAAGGCTACAATACTTCCTGGGGATGGAAGTGGCAAGATCAAGAGCTGGAATTTCAGTATGCCAGAGAAGATACACACTGGATCTTCTAAAAGAAACAGAATGCTAGGATGCAAACCAGTGGATCTAATGGACCTAGCAAGGAAAGTGAGAGAAGAAGAGGATTGCCCTCCAACTGATAAAGGAAGGTACCAAAGACTTGTGGGAAGACTAATCTACTTTACTCACACTAGGCCTGACATTGGCTTTGTGTAAGTATGGTTAGCCACTTCATGAATAAACCCACTGAACTACACATGAAAGCTGTCAATCAGATCCTTCAATATCTAAAGGGATCCCCAGCAAGGATTGCACTTTGGAAAACACCAAAATAGGAATATTGAGGTATTTACTGATGCTGATTGGGTTGGATCCCTAACAGACAGAAAATCCACAAATGGATACTATTCATTTGTGTGGGGAAATTTGGTCACATGAGAAGCAAGAAACAGCCCGTGGTCGCTTGAAGTAGTGTTGAAGCCGAATTTCATGCCTTATCTTATGGCATATGTGAAGGAATCTAGCTCCAAAGGATGCTCACAGAATTTGGATTCACTTCAGACAACCCTATGAAGATCTTAGGTGACAAAAGGCAGCCCTTAGGATCGGAAAGAATACGGTGCACCATGATCGAACCAAACATGTGGAGATTGACTACCACTTCTTAAAGGAAAAGATAGACAATGGAACTGTCTGTTTGGAATACATACCCTCAGTCAACCAAACAGCTGATATCATGACTAAGGGACTCTCCAAACCCACAAATAAAGACCTCAAAACCAATCTGGAATGATAGATATCTACAACCCAGATTTAGAGGAGTGTAGGAATATCTTGATAATATATTCTCATTATAGGAGAATATTTAATGTGATTTTCCCTGTAATATTCCCCAATTAGCATATCCTTGTAATCTTTCCTTTTTGTTAGGATAACATATCTGTACATAATCAATGAGGTCAATTCACTCCTTATTTCTAGGAATAGGGTCAGATTAGACAGGATTCTATTTGTATATTTCAGCCTATTTATACTGGCCAATATCTCGAATGAATAATTACCTTTCATATGGGATCAAAATTACACACTCATTAAATATTGATGTCAAAGAAAACTTCAGTCACAAAAAAAGAGGAAGCAGTGACTCCATGCTTATAAAAGAAACAGCTTTTAAAAAAAAATACAATACCAGTGCTAATGAATGGGATGGAATGAATTCCAGCATGCCTTCATCTTGCCCAGTTGCTAGCACCTTGAATGGTGTTAAGTGCAGATCAAGATTTTCTAACTTAAGCAATCGATCCATTAGTGATACCATTTGAACAACCTACAAAAAACCAACATTCGTGTAACTAAACTCATGCCTTTGTGTGTGTGTGTGTGTGTGTGTGTACGCATAAGCACACGGCCAAGCATGTGTTTATCAGCGCACAAATGCAAATGTACACAAGTATCTATTTGCAAGCAACTAGGAGAAATAAAGAAGGGTTTCAAGGATTACCAACTGGTCCTGTCGAATATCATCACCCTTTTTAAATATGATTTTACAAGTTCCACCGTTTGCTGTTCTAAAAGTAAGGCGCAAAGGATGCAATGCACTTTTGAATATTGATGACTCTGAGGGTACAATCCCAGTGATGAGGACACCCGGTGCCAGAGGTGATCTTATTGGCTACATTTGGAAGTAGCATCAATAAACATACATTTGAAAAACTTTCTAAGAATTCACTAGACATAATTATTGGAAATAAATTACTTAAGTAGTGGAGATTAAATAGTTTCTTCAAGATATTGCATTCATTAAAGTAAAATAGTAAACAAAATAAACTATGCTGCTTATGCAAGACTGATACCTCATCAAAATATGTAAGCTCACTAAGAAGACCAGAAAGCAATTGTCTAAGCTTTTCAATCTTCTTCTGTGTATTGCCACGAACATTCCTTACATCTCTTGTGATTGAACACAACTGAGCAGTCAATTCTGTCTGACGTACCAAACTCTGCCAAAGTTTAAACCCATCTTCCTCACCATTCACACCAGCTGCCATCTGAGACAAAGGAGTGTGGTTAAATATCAGAATGAATTGTTCCATTTCATCACCTTTAACTAACTATACATATCACCATGATGCTGAACTTCATGACTGCAGGGCCAATGGATATTCATCAAACATTTTTTGCATGATGTATCATAAAATCTATGAGGTTTTCTAGTAAATATAGAGTTGGCAGTCTTCTTCAAGGTTTAGATTTTGTGAAAATAAATTAATATTAGAGCCCACTTATTCAGAGACGAAGGCAAGTTTAAATATGCCAAATGACAAAAGATTTTCCTGTGTAGGAGTACAAATAAATCAAAAATGGCTTAGTTATTAGGCCAAACCAGCACAAAAAAGAAACATACAAGACCTCATCAAACGATATTTTTCAAATGCAGATAAAGGGTATAATTTACATATTATGATAATAAGCACCACAGAAACAAAATTACTGAAGTAAATGCTCACATATTAAGAAATTTATGAGTTCACACCTTCATCATATTCTCCTCCAAAATCTCATGAGTGCAGTAATATCGTTTGGCATATGCGGGGTCATAGAGTTCAACAGCCACATACCAGCGAAGAAAGCTTGCCAATTCAATATTACGTAATGCTGTCAAAATTAAAAGGGTTTCTTTCAGACAAGAACCAATTTTAACTAGAATCAGAACCTGAACTTGCTCTTAATCTCTCATGCACATACCACGTTGGACAAGGAAATGAGAAAGGCGAGATTTGTCAGAGCGCTCAAACCGAAGGGCTTGAACCAGTTGAAGCAAGTAACATTGAAGTTCTTCATCATCAGCTCTTTCAAGAACACTAACTGCATAAGCACGGACCTGAAAGGAAGCAATGGACTTAGGCCTTATACAGTTTTTTAAAGGTGCATGAATTCCTCCAAGTGAAATTTAAAAATGGAAGTTGCAATATTAAGTGATACATACATACCAACAGTAAATGCTAGGAATGCATTGGTGTCCTTACGCCTACCACTAACTGCTAGTCTGCTATGGGACATTGTTATTTTTCTGGCCGCTTCTTGGTGTTGAACTCATGGCTATTTCATGGGAATTACTCTTTCTGACATGAAGAGAGATTGGGCAAATGTGCTATAGCCATTTGTTTCTTGTATTTAGTTATTTCAATTTTGGAGTATATATTATCCTCTCCCTAGTTGTAATTTTCCTCACTCCGATCTAATGAACTTCCTTTTCTTTATAATTTCTTTATTCAAACTAATGTACAGGAAAAAACATTATCAATATGTCAAAATTACCTCTTCACTTTCAAAAACAGGAGATAAAAGTTCCAGTGCATCACAGACATCAATCATTTCCCACTTGCCCATCAATTCTAGTGCTTGTTTTGCTTCCTGAAATGATATCAGCATTAGAGAACATGAGTATTCCTGCCACTATTTCTTTAGTAATAAAAATTGAAAGAAAAAGAGAATAACTAAGAGAGATATGATAATTATTAAAACAAATGAAAATAAATCACAACAGAAAACTAATACCTACTTGGTACTACACCCAATTTTCAATAACTCGGAGACAATTACATGATAAGTGAATAGAAACAGGAAAATAGGTTATAAACTAATGGAGTCAACGTCATGTGAGACCCCAAACCTCTGCCATATAATGCCCTAAGTTCTTTTTTATGAGCAAATGATGTCAGTTCAGCCATCAGTATAAGTATTTTCCTGGAAAATTTTTCCCCAACTGCTCCTGCAGAACAGAAGTTTACATTGGAGATGCTTATGCAAATATATTTGAATCTTGATGAAGGATGCACTAGGACTTTCAATTCACCAACAAAAATATTTGCAAATACACAATCCTATGTCACGGATCAAAGTTGTTGTCTGTAGCTTTCGTTTTATATGTTTTCCCAGTGATGAATAGATACAATGGAGGCTACAATCAAATTGGCACAAGAAGAACTCATTTATTTAAGTGGCCTTGCTATACTCACCCAAAACCATATTTCACAATAACTATTACAAATTTCCAAGATAATAGGCTAACCTGAACATCACTCCATTCAACACAACGAAGGAACTTTGTGAGAGCTCTCTTTTCAGACATCAAAGAGAAACGAAATTTCCACAAGAGCTGCCTTTCATCTCCACTCAAAGTCCTTGTTGGTGGATACTTTAGTATTCTCTGAATGGACCTAAACATTAAGGAGTAAGTAAAATAGTTAAACAACCATTTATATGCTAGAAATGACTGAGAAGTACAATACTAAGTATACTAAATGTTCTTGAACTGACAATTGGATGATTTATCAAATTTTCATTCATCCAACATAATATGATATAGAGCCTTCAAAAAAGTACTGAACAAATGGTCCAGAAAGCAGGTACATTATGCCAATTTTTACACATAAAAAGATTTTCTTTTGCAATGTCAAAACTCCAGAGATATATCGTGACCATATTTTACTGAAGTTCTAATGTTTAGAAATAACAAAAAGTCCCAGTTAAATCTGAAACCATTTAGTTTTGAGAGTTTAACCACCAGCCACCAAAGTTTGGTAAATGGATGCTGAAATGGACATGGTTACTCAACATCTGATGTCTCCACATGTATTTTGAAGTGTCAAACCATGTTCGAGATTTTGAAAAGAAAAAAACCCCTCCTTGAAATGCCCAATCTTCATAAGGGTAATGTGATAGAATCCAAGAGTGAAACCGGGAATAAAACATGTGTATGCAAGAGAGTTAATAGAAAGGCGCCAAATAATCCTTGATACGGGGGAGGGAAGAGTGGAATCAAGTGAGGGGCCCTTAGAAGCACGTAACTAACTTGCTCAAGTGGCAAGGAGAGAGAGAGAGCGAGATATCTGATTCTGTTGTGGGCTATTTCTTGGGTTAGTGAGGTGAGAGGGGTAGGCATTTTGCTGGCTTGGGCTTGGGAGGGTGCTGAGTCCTAAACTACTCAGAACTATCTTTTCCTTTCATACATCTCTGTATTTCCCTTCCATCAATATACAAGCATTTCTTCCTGTATCTGTTAGCTCTTCCTTTGTTTCTTATCATAATGAAACTTCGATAACATGTTAATATAACTTCTCAGTTGATAAATACTTCAAGTGCTTAAGAGGTCAAGCCTTCACTGCATTAATATAATCATAAATAGAACAAGCAAATCAGATTCGGATGCAATAGTTTTAAGCTTACTTTCTCTCATTAGAGCTTGGCTTCAGATCTCTGTCTATGACACCACGGGTCAAGCTTCTGGCCAGCTTTAACTGTTTGTGCTCAGAGGGATTTATCTTTCCCACTTCTGGGTCCCAGACAATAACAATATCATTGGTTGAAGCTATAGGAGATGGCAACAAAAAATTTGCACCTGATTCCTACATATTCTAACAAATAAGAGTTACTGCATGTTTAGGGATCTGTATCAGCATTTAGAATATAATTGAAAAAGGAGGATACAAACAAGCAAATCATTGGATATGATAGCGATAATTAATATATCATTTGTACAATAGGACAAACATGTGTCATGCGCATGCGCGTGCAGGCGGCAGGGGGGTATATACTGCTAAATGCATGTAAATATTGAAAAATTCAGAACAGACTTCAACTGACATGAGGAGGCAAGAATACCTGAAAAACAACCCGATGCTCAAAACTACAGAAGTCCACAACCAGGTACAAATGAGGACTTCCATTTTTCAAGCTTTCACGTTCCTTGATTTTCTCTATAGTTTTGAATGTAAGGCGATCCAACCAGTCCACACGTTGAATCTGGCCCCGCTCATACTTATTCAAAAGCTTTTCTAATCGCTCTAACTCACCACGCTCATGCCTGGGGACCTAATGAGAAAAACCCACAGTATATTTATCAGGATGGAAAACAAAAAATGGAAGATGACATCTAAGATCACTAAAAATGCACATCACCTTTCCAGGTGTACTGGTAGGCAATGTTCCATCTGCCTCTTTTCCTGGCCAAAGCCTAAGCTTTTGCTTCCCAGTTTTGAGCTGCTTTTTGTTGTTAAAGAGAAGAATTGTGGCTCCTCCAATCAATCCCTCACCACGTGAAACATCCCAAACCTGTTCAAAAAAATATTTACCAAAATACAGAAACTCATAGTAAATTACATTTTGCACTTATCCTATTAAATTACAAAAGGGCTATTAAAAGATGCAAGCATGTAAGTTGGATAACCAACAGTGCTTGAAGCAAGGAAAAAATATTCATACGGAAGCATAGGAATAGTATTCATGAATTAAAATAAAAAAGGTGAAAATGATCATTAAGTGGAAATTTGCTATAACCTCCAGCGCAGGACATAGGGATTCAAAGTAAATAATGCTATTAACTTTTCACTATTAGGGTCTAGGGATATTCTTTGGGGATTTGGCTTTTATGTAAATTCCATAGCTTCCAATAGTTTGAAACTTGGTTGATTAAGGGTAAGTTTAGATTTTTTATTATTATTATTATTATTTTTTTACTGAGATAGGTGTCAAAATTTTATTCACAGCAAAACCATGATTCTTCTGGCATTTCCTTTTCCTATATGGGATGGCTATATCCATCCTCTGTCATTTTCTCTACCCTATTCCCTACCAATCCTGAATCAATTAGCAGTAGAAACTAATAAAATTAATATCTGATTTCAGACAAAGCAAAACAACCAAATTTCAAGTCTTGCATCAATTCATGGATGAATGCAAAAAGTACAATAGAAACTCAAAATCTTGTGGTATCATGCTTGAAGGAAGCATGTAAACTGAAGTCACAACTTACAGTGAAGGTTAGCTGTGACTGAGAAGTTAAGTCTCATATTTAGTTGTTAGCGTGATGAGCTCATTCCAACAATATGATGGTCCTGTGGACTCCAGCCTTCACCAGAAGATTTGAAAATATCAAAATCCCAAAGATAGAACAAATTGCCAGCATAAACACATCATATTTCTGGTTGAGTAATAAACATGAGCTACCTATCAAGAGAAAACATTCTAGCGATAACAAAGCAGAATCACTTGCAATTTGTATTTAAATCTTCTATATTTTAAGAAAATACCTGCGGAGGTTGGAGGACAAAATAGTAACAATAATGACAAAAATAACACTAATGATTATGACAATCGAAGAGATAGATAAGAAAAAGATATCCCATTCCCATCCCATATAATTATTCATTCAGTGAGCGAGATGCAACCAGCCAGGAAACATGGATCAAAACTTTAACACTAAAAGGTATCAAGTTCTTCAGCCATGTATACCCTGCACAATAATATTTCAAATTTATATAATAACCTTGTTCTCGTGGGAAGGCCAAATTGTGCACCATCAATGTACAATGCACACTCAACATACAACTCTGCAGTTCTAGCCTCTGTGGTAGCATTATTTTCTGCAAATAATAATAAACCAACCAAAAAAAAAAAACAACATGAAAATAAGTCCAAGCAAAAGGGTAACTGAGCACAAGCAAAGAGCCAAATACACAACAATCTTTTCAAACCAACCATACACAAACATTCTACTAAATTATATGATGTGCAATCGTCGAGCTCAATCAATCAAAAAGAGCGTAAACGCTGTCAAATGTCTCCGATTAGCGTCCGAAATTAGAAATATTCGTGAATTTTAAAATCAGAGCTTCTATATATGCACATATAATTGACCTGAATTGGGAAGGGGGAAATGGCCCTCGAGGCGGTCGACGCGGAAGGTGACGGGGAGATTGATGTCGCACGACAAGAAGAAGCGGAACTCGTTGCCGGTCATGTGAGCGACCAAGTTGAGTCGTTGTTTATTGTGCTGATTTTTTTTTTTATGGGAATGGGAATTAGTTAGTTAGGGTTCTTCTTGGTGACGGTTACGCTGGCGGTAACAGAAGCAGAAAGAAGGTGGTAACTGTTCTGTTGCGTTGCCAAACGGGATTCGGGGCTCGCGCTCGACGAATCACACACTCTTCGCTTTTTACGGTTTTACGGGTCGGGGACATACAGTGATTGATGCAGATATTATATGATCAGGGATGGGAGCTGAAGCAAGCAAGCAACGCCGCAACACGACTCTGTAATTTGATTATCTAATTTTTCATTTTTATTTAATCTGATTATCTAATCCGATGAAAATGATACCTATATATACTATTAATCTATATATATAATACTATTAATTAATATTTAAAAACCACTAACAAAAAAATTAAATGAGATAATGACACTTTAAAACTTAATTATGTTTCTCTCCAAATTTTAATCCAATTTTTACCTAAAAAGAAAAACTTTTGAAAATTAATTTGAATATATTAACGCTCTACTTAATTTATCAGATTATTATCTCACTCAACTATCTTTTCTCTCCTCTAATTTAATAGCCTTTATTATAGCGATAATTTTTCCATATGTATAAGATTATATTTATATTGTTTATTTTCTACTACATTTAATTAATTTTATTTAGAACTGATCAATTCATTCATTCTTGTTTATATATAAAAATTTAATTTAAATAAACAAATTATTCTGAGGGTTAAAAAATTGACAAAATCTTTTATATTTTTTAGTAGAACCTTGCAAACATTATGAATATCATTTTCAATTTTTAAAATTGAATAATAAATCATTATTTTTATTTTAATTATATTTATAATTTTTTTTAATCATTAGTCTGATCCATCTCCAACTTTAAGAATAACTATTCATCTTAAGAGAAAACCTCCTACCGTAACATTTTAGTTTTGCATGGAAGAGTTTGAATAAAAAAAAATTCCTTTTACAAAACTTATTATGTAATAATTACTTAATAATTTTTTTTTCAAATCTGATTTCGAAATATGCTATTACTCATGTTATGGCACTTATTGTGAATGGCTGCAACTAAAGAACCATCGAAATCAATCAAAATCTATGAGAAATCATAAACACCCTACAACAACTCTTTAAACAATGGGAGAGTAATCAAACTTGACAACAATCAAAAACATAAACACCCAAACTAAAAAAAATAGAAGAAAAGAGAGCAAACTAGCATAAACCTTGAACAAATTTGTACCTTAAAGCTTTGAGGGGCTAAGATTGAAGGAGGAAGAGGGTGAAGGGCGGTAGAGGAGAGAAGGGTGTCAATGTTCAAATTTTATGAATGGAACCAAGATGGGCTCATTAGACGAAACTGTATCATTTTAGAGTATTCTGATACGCGAAATTGAACATCTGTGCATTTTTAGTGCATATCCGTACATACATGAAAAATAGAGGGCTCAGTCTCGAAGAAAAAACTTGGCGAAAAGCTAGGGAAATATGACTTAGCATCTGCACACTTTTGGTGCACGTCCATAGAAGCAAAAACCAGTGTCCACGAACTAAAACTCATGCCCACGTGTTTTATGTAGATTTTGCATAATTCAGGAGAATCTCCAGATAAGCTGCATTCATACACCCTTTTTTTCTATATAACTCTAGGCATATTAGATCATGTATGTGCTTAATTGATTGACATTTGATAGATTTGTATTTAGTCTACATTGTAAATCATTGAGTAATGTCAAGGTTAATTGCATCATTTTGATGAGTAAATATATTTTAAAGTTTCTTGTGATTTTAATCATCTCTTGTGAGTGTAATTTTTTAAAATGGATTTCTATATTGGTGTATGAAGATCATAGAGATGCATGAAGCTTATAGCCAAAGGTGGGTATGCGGGAAGGCCTGACGACAGACCACAATTAAACGAGCAAGATCGGTCAATCCGTTTTATAAATGGACTCGACTTTAGCCTAGTCCACGTCCACCCGGCAAGTCCACGAGCCAGTCCACATAACCCTTTTTCTATTCACATTTTTTACCTCGCATAAGCTCGCAAGCCTGACCACCCGCTAGCCCTCTTTTTTTCTTCTTTCATATTTTTTTTTAACTTTTTTTATACCCTATATTATATATTTATATTTATGCAATATATTTTACCTTGCAAAATAAATATATGCAATTTTTTTTACAATATCCAATTTCCAATTTAAATTTTAAACAAATAATAGTACTATTACTAAACACTACAAATATTAAAATTAAACATTCAATTTCAAAAATCCAAATGTTATTTTTTAAAAAACTAAACATGACCCTTCCTCTTGGGCTTAGACGCTTAGTAGTTTGTACCAGTCTATTAAAAATCGGACTTGACGCATCGGCTTGTTCGACCGAAGATCGATGAACCACCACTTGCCGTCCTTCTCCAGTGAACCGATGCGAACCAATCAAACCCGGAAAAATCGATCAAACCATGGATCAACCCAATGCCTCTAAAAAATTTAGAATTTCCTCAAAAACATTAAATGTGAGGTTCGAACCCTTCCCCCTGGAAGGGGAAGGAGGGTGCCATCTTTTACCACTAGACTAGCTAACTTTTAGTGTTATGTTTCATTTTTTTTAATATATAACATATATTTTGTTACATTAGATTGTATTTTTATATATTAATTTAATTATATGCGATTTTATCAGTGACTCAACTAGTTGAAACTGATCCAGGTGTTTTGACCGAGTCAATCACCGTCTAGTTCTAAAACTATACTTAGTACTATACTAGACTACCACAAATGGAATGGTGGATTGGTGTAGCACCGGAGCATCCCTCACTTATGGGGTTAGCGGGTTGGTTTGCGAATCCAAGGTCATGCTCGTTTAGTGCGTGGTTTAAGTTGTGCGATAAAAAAAGTCCAAGAGTTGGTGGACAAAAATTTTCTAGTCCATTTTTTGTGTGAATTACGAGTTAAACAAGTAGGTAAACGAATCGTAACCCATATACCCAGCTCTACTTATAATAGTGATTAATTTGGGAGAATTTGGGAGCTAAATAGAAGGTTTTAAACCTCATTTTGGTACATTTGTATCTCCCTTATAGAGTTTAAATTAAGACAAATAAAGATGTTTTGAAAAGCTCACGAAGTTCTCTATAACTTTTATGCTTAGCTCAAAATCCAATTTAAGAGCCTTTTAATGAAAATTGAGTTGCAAGATTAAAGGTTCTTAATGGTCTAATACTATCTAGTTTAACCCTCAGTTAGTATTTTGTCAATATCTAGAGATACAAATTTCCAATTGAGGTGATTCTATTGCCGTTGGAAAGTTTATTCAAAGAGCCACAACTTTTTTTTTCTAGGCCCAAAGCTAATTCAAATATTTTGGGGCTTAAAAATGGGTTTGAAAATGTACAAGAGTGGTGTTTACACAATGCCAATTTGTAAAGCAACTTTTATATTATTTTGGGGCCCATTTTTTACACGTGATGATGTATTGTATATACCTACTTAGCCTAGGTTAAAAGGGGATCTTCTACATTTATTATAGGGGTGCATGCTTCCACTCTCTCTACTTCTCTCTCTCTTCATCTTTACATTCTCTGCTAGGGTTTTTAGAGTTTTCAATCTTTGTTTTGGCTCCTATATGGGATTTCAATTGTACTCTCCTTAACATTGATTGTGATCCTCCACCTATGGAGGAGTAATTTTCTCTACCTTGCATAAGGATAACTGAGGACTGAGATTTATTCTTGAGGTTCCCATTTTTAATGTAATTTGTGGTTAGTTTTTCTTTCCGTTTTGTGATCTCTCTTTAATATTAATTGTATGAATTATTGCAAATATATTTTTTGAGAGCTGCGATTATGTGTTCATTCACATTGTGAGTTGTATGCATAATTAGGATTCCATTGGGTATTTGGTCAATTAATTAAATTACATCCATTTGGTAAGGGATTGGAATTAACTCCATCAAGAGATTAGGTTGTTGTAATTAGTGATTAAACTAGCTTAGGCTCATAGAATCATAATTATGGATTACTAGTACATATGTGAGTCAAACCTTTAGTGAGAGTGTGAACACCATATTTTGTCCAAGTTTTTTTTGCAAATAAGGAAAATAAAAAAAATAACAAAACAAAATCTTTTTCTTTCCATTAGCTTTTTCTTTTTCTTTTTAAAATTTAATTTAGTTTTCTTAATTAGCATCAAATCTTTCTAAATTAGTTAGCATCTTTTCTAATCAGCATCAAATCATTATTTCAATCATTTTTTTTTCAATCAAATCACATTTGCATCCATCAAAATCATATCATAATCATCTGCATTAATTCTCATATTTGTGTATAAATAGATATATTGTTTCGGACAACAGAGAGAAAAAAACCCTACAGGGGCTGGATCCTCTTCACGAACTCTATCGCAAGCACCCTGACACTTTTGACAACCCATTCTTGTCCGCACAACCACAACTACCACATTCCACCACCATCACCATTCAAAACCAAAAAAAACTAATCATCATTCAACCAAATCAAACAAAAACCACAAGCCAATAGTCAGTGAAGAGCAACAAAATTACCATCAGCATTAGAATAATAGAAAAATAAAAGTGAAAGAGAAAAGCTTTGAGCCATACATTCCTCGGCCTTCCACGCCGGCCTTTGCACTTGCCGCGGTTCCTCCTCCTCCTCCATCTCCTCACCTAGCCGCTCAGCTTCCTTCTCCGGCCTCGACCGCAAAGCCCGCCTTGCATAGCGAAGCTACCTCCGTACAGCCACCGCACGCGCTCCCTTGCACGGTCGCGAGCCGCGCAGAGGCTGGTCCCACGATCGCGAGGCGCTCAACCACACGGCATCATCGGCATCACACCTCCGAACCGCAAAGAGCGCCGCCTCCGCCAATCACGCCCTCATCTCCCAGCTCGCCGCGCATCCTCAGCCATTACCGCCGCTAAACCCGACGTGAACCGCCCCCACGCATCCCTTTTGGTTCCTTGTGTTTTCCCTTTTGTGTGAACAGTTAGAGAAGTCAAAATTAGGGGTAGTGTTGTCAGATCCTTCACTTGATTTTATTGCTTTTCAACATTATTTTCCTTTATGTATTTCTCTTTCTTTTGGTCAAGGTCCTGCTTTATTTTTCAGACTTTGTTTGGTTAGCTCTTTGTGGGCTTGTTATGAATTAGGATATTTTGGGCTAGGCTTGCTCTTTCTTAGTTTGGGTTATGGTTGTGGATTTTTTAAGAGTATTTGATCTTTTATTTTCTTTTGGGTCTTTTCAAAAAATAAATAAAAAACCTTTTGAGTTATATATGTATATATAAATAAAAAAAAAATAAATATTTTCTTTCGCGTAGTCATTGGTCATGATTGAAAGAAGGATGTTTCCTTCATGTACCGTTGAATTGTATAGATTTATTGAGTAGCCTTGTGCCGCCTCCTATGCACAAGCGATTTACTCTTTTTAAGAATTGGTCCACAAAAATTATTTTTACAATTAAAATCAATCAACACACTCTTTAATTTTTTTTCTTTTCTTTTCCTTTAATTAAAATCCATCAACACACAATTATTTTCTACAAGAACGACGTGACTTTGAATTCTCATTGTACCAGATTATACGTCAATGTAGCCAACAACTATCAAGCCAAAATCTTTTTTTTATAAAATTTGTTCTTTTTTGTTTTAGTTTTAGTTTTATTCCTTTGTAAATATATAGTTGTTATAATTATTTGGGGAAAAATAAATATTTTAAAAGTTATAAATAAATTTGCATAATGAGCTCTAGGGTAACTGTATTTATACAGATGTATTTGGTGTGAGTGGGATTAAGTTTTCACCATTTTCTAATCATAATTAGACTCAGGAACTAAATCTCTTTAAAAGACCAGTTTTGATCAAATCAAAAGTTTTCCAATTTTAACCATAATTAAAATTGGTGGCAACTCCCTATTTTATTTTAAAATTGGTTGTCATTCTCGTCGTGGCACCCTCCTACATAGAGAGTATGATTGTGTGACCTAAGTAGAATTGCACCATTATTGTGTGATAACATAGTTAATGAAAGTAACTACCACCACGAATTAATTCCTAAACTAATAGTTGAA
Source organism: Dalbergia oliveri (assembly GCA_030441495.1). NCBI lineage: Eukaryota > Viridiplantae > Streptophyta > Magnoliopsida > Fabales > Fabaceae > Dalbergia > Dalbergia oliveri. The sequence goes on along the minus strand of JAMLFY010000004.1, from coordinate 18,474,592 downwards.
CAATTCTTAATCTGAAAGACTCCTTATGCATGTAATTATTCCATATAATTTTCTAAATTAATTTTCATTATTACAACAATTTCAAAAACCCTAAATTTCTCAATCTGACTAGAAACACTTCCACGTGAGACAACTTGAATTACGCTCTAAAGTACATTTTTGTGCAATTTAGCATTGAATAAATTTTAATTTGTTTGTAAGTAGCAACGCGTATTACTGCCCTAGGCAAGGGGAGGGTCTTTCAATCCATGACCTTCGTACAGATATGTACACCTAGAATATTACACAAAATTATGAAATTATGTCTCATCTCATTCAATTAACATTATAATTTAGAAGAATCCCAACCCCCAAATTTCAGAAAGAACCTTAACCCCCCAAATTCACCTTGAAAAACATGATCAGAAACACCAATTGGGAAATTCTATGGTATTCCTCCAATTGTAAGCTCTCAAGTGATGAAGTAGCCTTTGCGAATACTGAACCTTTATTCGACAAAAATGCACACATACCAAGGTGGATGATTTTCAAATTTGGACAACCTTTTCCAACAATTTCAAGCCCAACATTTGTTAGTCTTCAATACAAAGCAACTATTAGGGATTTTAGTTTCTGAATCTAGTACTATTACCCATAACCTAGAAACCTCTCTGACATTTGGTAGGCAGTTGTGGACAAGATTAACTACCTTGCCATAATGTCCAATGACAAGTTAGAGATCAAGGTATGAAATAGTTAGTGCCTGTAGTTTCCCCTTTGTCAAACTGAAGAAGTTAAAGAAAATACTAGCAACTTCCTGATCTCTAATTCCAATACTATCTTGATAGCTATTGACTATAGATTAGAACGGCATTTTCCAATAGCTTACAGGCCTTCGTTACCAATATTGGGACATGATTTGGGTTCTTGGTGAATTTGAGGTTAGGGTTCTTTCTAAAATTTGGGGATTAGGGTTCTTAAGTCCTAATGTTGATGAATGAGATGAGATGATGATCATGCAATAATGTGGCATGATTTTGTAATTTTGTATTTTAAATTGATTTCGTAATATATTTTTGTATGGTTGTATGTGTACAATATATTTGTATCACCCATGTATGAATAAAAAATCGATTAATTATACCATTTTTCAAAAAATTATAAAATGAGTTGGTGACAAGGTGTTTGTACCAAATTTTACTAAGTGTCAAAATGTTGAATTGTCATTCGACCCTAGTAAGACGAGGGCCATAATGAAAGAAGTTTGACTGTCAAAGTATGAACATTCTTGGTGATGACGGTGCATAATGAATGTTTGATACGTCAATGTCGCCAAGACAATGAAGTTCGATTCTTAAGGAAAAGTAGATTAAAGTTGAAAAAGTTCAAGTTTATCTGTTGACATGTCGAGATTGGTGGTGGTCACTAAAGATAGAGTTTGAATATTCAAGATTGCAAGTTAACAATGACAAGATTCTCATGCTCGAGTTCGACAGGTTGAAGTCTATGTTTGTTATTTGGAACTTAGAAAATTTTGAGGGTTTTAAGAAAATAGTCACAGTGATCAGTAGGAGACAGATATTGGTCGCGCGATGGTTAACAATGGTTGTTAGCGATTTTAGCAATTATTGACTAAAGTTTCATGAAGGCACAACGAAGTGGTAATCAATCGATGACAAATACATATGACAAAGAAAGAAATTGTCAAAAACACGTGGACAACATCCACAACGCAACAAAGTGTCAAGATCTTAAGACCTAGGATGTCTATAAATAATAATTCTGTACATTTGTAAGAGTTTGGAATTTTTACTTATGTACTCACTCTACTATATCACCTTGATGACTAAACAAAATCCAGAGTCCTCTGAGTAATTGTTTTCAAACTCATTTCCTACTTTCCTAGGACTAAATTTCCTTTTTATTTTCTATATTTTGTTCACATTTGTCAATCAAATGTTTTACATTCTGTAATTTTTGTACACTTTAACATTCCATTGGTCAACATTTCATACATAATACACAACTCACATTTACATATTCCATTCTCATTTCACTTACACACGTTTGACACACGATTCTTTATTGTGATGAACTCAAAAGGAGTAGTTTTTTGCTTCTAAAATCGAGATCTTGAAAAGCAAAGGTTAACGTTTAAATTTTTGAGTTTGTCGATAAACATCTAGTTTAAAGTAATTTGACTTCTTATTTAAAAAAATTGTCAATTATTTGTTGTGAATATAAAATGTTAAAATATGCAATAAACGCAAGGGTTAATGGTTAGATGTGCCATTAGGTGATTGAACCGCATGTGCAAGGTTCCAATGTCCTTTCAAAAGCTTGGGCATCGGAGCGACTGTCGTTTAAATTCTAGAAGGTAGAAGTGTAATATTAATGAAAGTCGAGGAAGTTTGTGTAATTTGACCAAGAAGAAATATTTAAAAGGGTACCTTTCACGTTGTCCTATGAGCGGAAACGGTGCGTTGGATTGCTCACCAGAACCCACACCGTCGTTGGCTCTTCCTACCTGGCAATTTGCTAGCTTGGCCCACTTCCTTGGTTCTGACTTCTGAGTTCGCTCTCTCTGCACAGAAAAAATGAAGAGTTTTCCAAAATCGTGGCCGAGAAAGCTTCTCAAATTTGGGTTCGCTTCAGCTCTTAATCTTTGCCTTGACGAATTTCGTGCCTACAGCATCAATTTTTTCTTTCCCCTTATAAAATATTTATTAATGCACCCAAACCATTTTCTGACTGCCTTTTATATTCTCTGATTTGAACAGCATCTTTTTTTTTTTCCCGATTTTGTGTTTATGCATCTGTGTTTCTATTTAGTGCGTATTCAAAATTTCTCAGTGTGTTCAGATTGTATATCCATAAACTGCACTACATTATGTTCCTTGATTAGGAATTAGGATTAGGATTCCATAACTCTGAATTTTTGGAGATGATAATAATTGTGAATTTTTTTTATTGCATAGACAGATGCTAGATAGCACTTGTATAATAATATCTCACACTAAGGCAATTTGCCATGGCTACTAGGCTCTGCCCTTTCATAAATACTCTTGGCCTCTTGCTGATAGCAGGGCCAGTATATTCTCATAATAATCATGGTAATCTAATAGTGAAGAAAATTCCCTATAGTATACACATACTCACTTTCATCTAACTGGCTAACAGTGTGACGGGATATATCTAAAAACTGCTTCCCCTTACCCGGTGATGATCCAACAACCATTTGAACTTACATTAATTAATGGTTTTAACACAAATCGTGATCAGTTTGGATCCGGTTGCTTGCTGGCTTCCCAATCTGTAGGCAACCGATTGGCGGGACTGTGGGGTTCTTAACTCGCCGTAAGTTTGCCAGCAGAATGGATCGTACAGGTGGTATTGCTCTTGAACCGGTTTTAGCTCGACCGAGGTTAAAGATACATCTACACATGGCAGGCTATCGCTGCAGGCGAAGTGAACTGGCTTTACTGTGTAAGTCCCCTTAATTCTCTCGTAGTTGATTCCTGCAAGAGACACGGCTGATGTGTGGTTTGTGCATGATCTTTTATCGCAATAGAATTGGTCAATCACAATTGGGAGTTGAACTTCAGAAACTTGTATGTTTGAGAACAGTACCCCCTGCACAGAGCCTGAACCACCCTGCATACATGGTATTTAAACGTGAGAAATCAAACTTGCTCATGAAGCTCTGTAGTTGTATCTATAAGCAATGCGACTGCTTGGGTCTTGGATTGGCTCACGCTTAGCATTAATAGCAACTCTGAAATGTTCTATTAATTATATAGTAGGTCAAGAGTAAACTCAATTGCTGCTCCATGCAAAATTTTCGTCTTAGAATAATTTTGTTTGGAAAATTCTCTTTACCCTGAAATGTTATGTAGAACTTGTTCAAAGGTTTAGAACTGACTATCAGTGAACTAATTTACACTCCAAAATTTCCATATTCAATCCAGTTAGCTGATTATCAGTGCCAGAGTAGTATCTAATCATTCTCTCTATCTTTATCTCTCTCTCTCTCTGTCTCCTCCTCTCTCTACACTGCGTTTCCATCTAGTGGTAAAAAATGATTTTGTACAAGTCTATTATTTACTGCTTAACTTGTGGACAGGTTATTTTGTCTTAATCTAATAACCTTCAACTTAGTAATCTATTATTTATAACTATTGTATTGAATTGAACATATTTTACCTGCCATGTCTTGATTCTGACGCCATTCATTGTGTTGTGCATGTTGACATCTCTGACAGTAATGTTTGAGACACAGGCTCTGGTGTTATCCTTTCCTAAACTTCCAATGCTGATTCCATGTCCTGGCCCACAATTGACACTGTGTACGTATACATTTGAGCATCCAGTTTGTATGGAAATACAGTCATCTCCTGCACCACAGTTGAAATTGAAAACATCACTTAGCCAACTAGAACTATGTATGCTATAAGTTATTAGTCCACACTACGTGTTTTGGTTATGGTTTTTGCCCAGATGCATCCATACTATTTTTTCTTCCAAAGTGTTCTCAATTGAAAACTTTGGCTCTGCTTGTAATACAACTTCTGATGTGCTATATTGAGTCTATGCTCTGCTAAATGGTCCCAATTAAAGGTTGGTTGGTAGACACAAGAAAGAGAGATACAAAAATGGAGTATACTGATGTATTAATGGGAAGGAAAACTGATAGAATATGTGGAAACAGAGGGATTCTCAGCACTAAGCAGCTGAGTCTCTCCAAACCTAGGTCCTAATCCTTGCCTCCCTCATTCTACTCCTACCTAACAATTATACCCTTCTCTCTAACAGACACGCACACTCTGAGCATTCCTTGCCAGCATGTGCCAATATGCAAGTTAGTTAAGATCAAGAGGGCTCCACATGATTCACCCCTATAGCTTCACCTGTATTACCATAATACCCTTGTATTCTTTTTCTTCTATACACTCTAATTCCCTTGGGTACTTGGTCTCTATCATTGGTACAGGTTACACAAACTGTTATCAAGAGAGCTCATCATCAAGCTCTAATCTTTGAACAAAAACAACAAAATAGAGAAAATGTAGAAGAAATAAACATAAACCAAAACAAAATCCCTACCCAAAGCTTGGATCTTGAAAGGATGAAGAGGAAAGGAAGTTCCTTGAAGGTGAAGCAGAGAAAAATTTCCTCTTTAATGAGTATATAATCAATTTTATAAAATTATTCACATGATCCGTAATGTCTTCACTATCATCCATCTTCAACTTATATAATTAATTTTTAAGAAATAAACGATTTGTTTTCTAAGAAAGACAAGCATAATGGGATGAATAGAAAAATATTAAATAATGCAATGAAGATTTTGGGCTTGACACATGTCATGTAACTGATGGCTGTAATCTGAAAAGCATTGGTAGATTGTGAGCTGCTTTGTGGCCTGGGATAGGATGAGATAATGCCATGCTCTTTTAGGGGTTATATTCAAATAGCTTGTGTTATGATCCATCACTCCTTAGAAGTGATCTTGCGTCTAAACTTTGTCTTTCCATTTTCTTCTTTTGTTTTGAACTTTTTACTTTATTTTTGTCTGCCCTCATAAATTTTAGGGTTGATGTCCACACGTCTTTTGTTGTTGCTCACTCCTTAAGCTTCGCCTGTGGACTACATTGCTTTAATTTAATGATCATGGAAATGCGAAATACTGCAATTACTTATCAATAATTGAAGTATTACCACATGCTAATTTGCTGGTGTGAATCAACACATCTTTGGAATTCTGAAGGTGAATTCCGTCTGTGTTTGGGCTGTCACCAGGAGATGATATGCTTACATCATGGACCAGGACCCCATTGCAGTTGTCAAACTTGAGGTGGCATTGAGGACTATTTTGAATTGTTATGCCTGTCACTGTTGGACTAAAGCTTCCATAAAACCGTAGTGCCTGTGCAACAAAAATACAAGATTATGTTAATGGATCTTCTAAACCTGAATCCAATTAGTTCTGTGGAGTTCTGAAGTGATCCTTACAGTTGGTTTGATGCTTGGCATTTTTTTCCCATCTCACTTTGAACCTAGTACAATTGAAGAAGTATTAGCTTCAGGTGAGTAACAAATTTCTTTGTAAGACTCCAAATAATAACAAAGATAATTTACCGGCAGTGGTGGGCTCCCTGTGTGGTTTAATGGGACTATGAGCTTTTCCTCAGCATCTATAGGATTATCATATGGCTGGTCTTGCCACCAGACTGATCCTCTTCCATCAATGACACCCTTTCCTTGAATGGTAATTCCCACCAGCTTTGTGAATTCCAGCCATTGTAGCAGTCCTCCGGTCCAAGCATTGGGATTTGTTGGAGCAATAATTGTACCATCAAGCTGACACAGTACAAACGTTACGAGCCTAAATCACAACTGAACTGTCGGTTGCTACAGTAGGCACAACCAAAAAGGACAGTCCTTGTGTATAGCTGAATATATGATTTTGTACTTTTGTAACCAAAGTAATAATAATAATAAAAAAACTAAACGCCTATTTTGATTTTTCATAAATATATTGGGGGAGACAAATAATCCTCATAATTTGAAAATTTTATATTGGTTCCATACAGTTTATGAAAGTAAACAAATTGGTCTATCTGTATTAGTTTGTACAACCAATTTGTTTTCTTTTATAAATTGTGAGGGAACAATACACAATTTTAAATTTTGCGAGGATAATTTGTCCCCAATATTTTTTAAGGAATCAAAATGGGTATTTAATCTAAACAATATAGGAAAAGATAGTGGTTAATGCAAGATTTTCAAGAAAAAAACATGATAACTGTTCTTTGTTGTGTAATTTTTTGAATTATTCTCTAGTCCATAATATCAGTCCTTTAAGGTTATGCAAGAGAATTATGGTGATGATTGAGTTTTATTGATCTTTTAAAACAATAAAAGTAAAATATCATTTATTATTCATTATAAATTATCTCTCTATTAAATAATCATACCCATATTAATTTATTATCACTTATCATAAGTATAGTGGTAAAATGAGCAAAAAGTAATTAATGTTGTATTGAAATGTAAAAATGACTTATATTTTTAACTAAAAAATTAAAAACAATTTATATTATGGAGTGGAGGAAGTAGCAAAAAGACAAGGCTGGTGTTATTGTCTTTTTGCTAAATCATATGTTTGCATGGTGATTGGTGAATATTGGGATGCGGTATCATGTTTTCACATGTTTCCTAGCCTTGTGTTGTTTTCAAATTTTCTTGCTACTTTCACTTTTGGTCCTTGTGTTACCTGAAAAACAATGCTGGGTTTACAGTATGGCCCCGAGAATGAAATAGGTCCCACATAGTAGGTGTAATCTGCTGGGACGAGCATGGTTGATGCCTCTACCTTACAAGCAGCTGCCCATGCAGCTTGGAATGCCTGCATTGCATTACATTGAAATGTAACTTTTCAATTATAGCGTTTATAATACTCCTAACAGCAAAACTGTATTCACAGTCACAGATTCACAGTAACAATGTTAGTTGTTAGTTTGTGCATGTGTGTTTTTTCACAATTATTGTGGGAATCGTGACTAACTGCCTGTGACGAGAATCATTCATCAAGTGGGGTCCCACCTGTTTGGTTTGTTATTGTCTCTGTATTTCTTACTTTTTAGCCTTGAATCTATAATAATATTCTATGTGTCCAGGGTAAACTTTCTTTAATAGCAATTATGAACTCCCTAGTACGTCTGAAAGGGAGAAAGACAAATGGAAAACACTTGTTTATGCTCCTAATGGCAATGCCATATTATTCTACAGTCAAATTGAATGGATGTAACCCTCATCATCACAAGTTAGAGTAAGGAAAAAGATTCTGATTTTGTGGTTTAGAATTACCCTACCCTTTGTCCAAGAAAAAAATAAAAAACTCTTTCTACCCATGGGTCAAAGAGCATGGTGCAATTACCAAAACCAGAATTTTGCCTCAAGTCTTCTTTCACCATGCTACTTCCTTAATATGTACACTGTAATATGAAAATTCTAAGTGCACTTCCCTGATTTCATATGTAATGTAACAAATGTAAACATAAGCAACATGACCACTTTTCTTTCTGCTATACAACTAAATTTCATAACCTAATGAGATTGCCCTGCATGCTCCTGAATTCTCATCGGAACACTGAATTCTGTGATTAACTGAAAACTCTTCAACTTTGATGTTAGCTTGTCAGCAAAAGCTACATTATAACCATAATGAAATCCAAAGAGTTACCTTTGTATCATCGGTGCTTCCGTCTCCCTTTGCTCCGAAATCTAGCACATTGAAGGTGGTACCATGGCCACCATTGTATGCTTTTGGTGGTGGAGCTGAGGGAGTATCTACTATTGGCTTAGGAGTTGGTGGTGATGATGGAGTGCTTTTATATGGTGGAGCCTTTGGCAGTGGTGGAGTACTTTTATGTGCTGGAGGCTTTGGTGGTGATGGAGTACTTTTATGTGTTGGGGGCTTTGGTTTTGATACTCCACCATGGTGATTGTGATGGCTATTACTATAAGTCTTTCCTTTCTTCTTAAACAGAGAAGCTGAGATAGTGCTACTGTGCCTCCAATGCCTTCCTCTTCTTGCAGAGCAGGTTTCAAAATTGGAAGACCAAATGAGAAATGCAATGGCAAGCATGTATATGAAGCCCCTCAAACTCAAGCCATTCATTTTTAGTGGTTAATTCGGCAATGTGAGTTGAAACTCTGGATAGAGGCAGAGAGAGCAGTGGAGAGGGGGTTTCTTTGTATTGCCAAAACAAGTTATGGCTATGTTATATAAGGAGAGCAATTGAAGGCTTACAATAAAATATGCAGGAAGACACGAGAATAAAATATTCTTGATAATTCCAGGTATTTATGTTTCATTCTCCTTTCTAGCTTTCGTATTTCATTTAGTAGTTCTTTTTTTCAATGAATTTTGGTTAGAATTTGTTTAGTGATCAGTTAAGGCTGCTATTCTCTTGCCACATATCCAAAAAGTTGTCACATGTGACTAAAGCTTTTTCCACATAACTACAGCCCCGTGGTAAAGACTAGGAAAATACCAGTTCAGCTACGTGCCACAAAACCAATTGGTTGTTGAGGTTACGATTGTCTTTTAAATGTGCATGCATACATGTCCATCATAACTATTATTAGATGAGAGAAGAGCCATATCTACCTGTTGTCTTGTCCAACTTTCTTTTCACTTCGAAGCATAAAATGAATAGTTATTTGCCTAATACTAGTTAGATAAAACTTTGGAGTGATTAATGACAATGTGGATAAGATATTTATTCAATGGCTGGCATGCAATGAAGTTAAATATCATTGGTCCTGAAAACCTTCTTGTATAGATCAATGACCTGTTTCAAGAGCAGATAGGAGTTTGAAACAAATGTTACCCTTGGTCAGTAATGAGCTAACCAAACAAATTGTGGGTTTTAGTTTGCTTCTCCCCTTGATAACGGAGGGATTAGTGCGCACTATCACAGAAATATGCATCATATATCTGCTGCTTGCTTTCTTCATAGAAATTGTTATTGAAAAAATTAAACTTCTATTACTATTTGTAATGTAATGTAATGAATCAAGATTTGATGCAAAAGACAAAACGATACACGTGAGTGGGTCTAAAAGGAGTCAAGGGCACTGATTATAACAGCTCTTAATAATCACATGCAACCTTCACGGGCCAAGACTTCTGTGTACTTTGTCTGCTTAAGCCATGAGCCCACTCTCATATGATCAGAAAGGCACAACTTAGCATGTTTCCTCCAATTTCGGGTATTTGGTTCCTCTTTTCCCTTGTTAAATCAAGAGTGCAAATTGCTAGTGACCCCAAAGAGGTTGAAAGAAGTTAGAAGTGAGTGAACTTATTGCTTTACTAGATAAGATAAAGAAATAAAGCCATCAATTAATAAAATCAAGCTCTTCTTAAGAGTACGGTATGAATACACAGCTTGTAAGGAAGGATTTGAAAAGAAACCACCATACGCCCACAGATTGGCAGCATTTTTTTTTTCATGGTTTTGCTAGACAACATTTTCTGTGCATAAGAATAAAAACAAAAGAAAAAGTACAATATCATGTTCCTGCAACATTTTTGTGCATATGCTTAGCAAATCTATTGAGGCCCCCCAAAAGGAAAAGGGAAATATTAAAAAGAATCAAGCAAATGAGCAACACATTTTACTTGCTTATTAAGATCATATGTCAAAATCCTTATGTGATGGGGAATGCATTAGTTTAATGGATGATTAAGGGGCACCGTACTATTTTGCAGAAACGGGTTCAGGGCTGGGTTTGGGCAAATTATTCTGAAATCATTGTCATTGCTCAACTTGAAGGACCAGCTAAGCTCACACGTTTCTTTTATTGTCCTATTTTAACAAACCCTCCAGCCTACAGCCTCCAGGTGTATCTCCTCTGCATATGAGATTTCCATATACACATTTACCCTGGTAACATTTATTTATTGGAGAATAGAAAACTTCAGTCATTTAGTAACCCATTTCTTCATCTCGTACGACAAGCATGTTGTTTAATGAGGTACTACTACTAATGTATATACATATATAATCAGCAAGCTACTCAGATAGTAGAAAAGGCACCTTTCATTAGTGACATACAAGAAAAAAGTTTTGGTTTATGTAACCGACATGAAGAAGCGGTTAAGTTAAAAATAGTTGAAATGGTGGGGACAAAATTATATGTATAATATATAAATATTATTCAAATGGATTGATTATGAGCTAATATTAAGTTTGACTCCTAAAATTGTATATATGTTTCACCTTAGTTCCTGAAATTAAAAAAGTATTAGTTTAGTTTTTGAAATTATTAAAAGTGATTCAAATTATACATTTAGTTTTTTTGGTGATTCAAGTTAATCTCTGTGAATATTGTTATTAAGACTAATTTAAATAATTTTTTACAATATCAGGAATTAAACTAATACTTTCTTAATTTTATGAATTAAAATGAAACATGCATATAATTTCAGAATCAAAATCAACCTTTACTCTATTGAGATTTTATGCTCATATGCTGATACATAATAAAAAATAAAAGATGTCTTTAAAATCATTCGTGACAAATTATGTTAGTTAAAAACTTCTTTTTAGAATATCTGATGACATGTTTCTCTTCGGAGAAAACGATGGGCATGAGGGAGGAGTGGACTATCAATGCGGTCATCGGTCATCAAATAGCGGTTTCTGTTATTTCCATCTGTTTACTTTACTCACTCAGAGTTACCCTTACCGAGTACATGAGCAGCTGGTTGAATGTCAGATTTGTCAGTCACACATTTACGTAAATGCCACTGCCTGAAAGCCGCTCCTCATTCTCATGAGCAGCGTGTATTCCGAGTAATAGATACATGCTCTTGACGCACATTTATGAGATGCCCAAAGAATAATTATAATAATTCAATCTTAATTTAAAATATTTATAATTTATGTAAAAATAAAAAATGTATGGTTATGAATATTCCTGAAGCATATATTAAATATGCTTTAGGAGTATATAAAAATTTCTCCCTATATTCCCTTGACCTTTTCCTTCCGTCACTTTCCCATCCAGCCCTGATCTTCTCCTTCTTCCTCCCAATAGCATTTATTCAAATTTTTTTTCACCAACAATGTTGCTTATAGTGGTGTTCGTATATGTTAGTATTAAGATACACTAACGTAGAAACAATAGTTACAAATTGAATAGTGCACCATATTCTACTTGACTATGTGTACTGGTTGAAAACAATGATTTTAATCAGACATTCTATCATGAATATCTTTTAATCAATTCCAAAATGCTATACCCCTGCATGCACAACTTGGTCATGTGTACATATTTAATAGTAGTGTTATTTCTCCTCACACTTTGAGGTATTGTGTCAACACATTTTTATTTATCATTTGATTACATGAATCACAAACTAAATGGGATTCACACCTATTAATAATGATAGATAGGAGTGTGTCGACGCGGTATCACAAATTATGAGTATAAATAACATTTCTCCATATTTAATTATGACATTTTTCCTGCCCCGGAGTACATTAAAAACTCACATGTATACTTATTAATTAATTCCTTTTTTATTTTTCCTAAGGTTAAAGTCCTATTTGTCTTAGTTGGCAATTTTTTCCCCTCTCCCTTCTTTGGTGGTAATAAATTAATAATAAAATATGGCATGATAACAGAGAGAGAGAGAGAGAGAGAGAGAGAAGGAGGAGTACGACACGACCTTCTTAACCGTCTTTTTGTGCCTATGTGCCGGTCTCGTGAACTTTGAAGTGATCTCGTGAACTACATGCACACAAAGATGATTAGGGTTGCTTCTGCTCCATTATTAAGTAGCGAGTACGTTCAAATGACCTACTTAGTGACAAACAATTTCATGGTTTCAGGTTAAGAGTGACCCACTTGCGCAGCAAATATGGCCCACACAAATAATCGTACAGAGATGCCTCTATGCTAATCTTCTAACAACCCCAAAAACAGAAGTATATGACTCCAAATTAATTATATATTAATTTTATGCTTCCAATTGTTTCCCCCAACCACAATTGCTCTTTTCTGATCCAATTGTACTATCATATACATTGAAGAAAATTAAGAAGGAAACAAGTTGCCCTAATTGGTGGCTATAAATATAAATTTTCTGCACTAGAGCTTCCGTTTTTTTTTTTTTTCTTTGCTTACAAGTTACAATCTTTTTCGGAACATTATATAAATGTTTCTAGTTCTGTCATTCTCCTCAAGAAGAAGAAAGCCATTACATGTTTTTGGACCCATTTCCCTCACTCATTAATAGGGAATAATTGAAAGAATCAGTTCACTTTAACGACAATTAGATTCCACATCACGTCATCAACAGTCAATTGCAAATGTAGGTAGAAAATGTGCCACTTCGGATGTAGTTCTACTTTTAGGCTTTCTAGCTAGAAACAGCTTCTGATTCGCCAATCAACCTAGAAATTTGAAGGTGAAAATGAGTGGAAAAAACAAAATTAAACTTATATATGTCTTTATGACTTATCAATGACAAGCGATCAACATAAATCGAATCAACGAGCTTTTCATGAACATTGCTCGACTTTACCAGTTGAACAAACCTTGAATAGATTGATATGCTGCCCTGAAGTTTTCCCTTTGTAGCTTTATCATTGTTGTAGCTGCTGAAGTTATTATTGCTTCTTGTTGTGCATGTGAATTTTCAGCTGTAAGAAGACCCATTTCCCTATATGTTCGATATTCAATATTTGATTGTCAAATTAATCAAAAACAAGACAAGAATTTTTTTTTTTTCAATGTCACACACTCATCCCAAAGAGGGGGATGGGGACAAGTGGTTTTAAACCACATTAATGTACACCCTTTTACAATGTGGTTATTCAAAACAAGAGATCTTGCAGTATATGGAAACAAGTGGTTTCAGATCACATCTAACAAGTTCAAACGTAAGCTGCCTTTTACCATATGGTTATTCAAAACAAGAGATCTTGTCACTGCGCTATATGCCTCAACCACATACAAGAATGTATTTGTCCCCATCACTATGTCTGTATCCCATGGGCCTTTCCTTTTGTTCAGGGCCTACAGAAAGCCATTTAACTATACACATTCACGGATCGCTTTGAGCCCCTAAAGCTTGTGCTTCATCAATAATTCTTTGGAGGAAGAGACCATTTATATATGAGTATTGTATTCTAACACCTAAAATAGTGCTCAATTGGCCAACTTCGTCACTATTGAATGTGATGGATAAATGAATAAAGTTGAATCATCACATCGCAATAATGGAGTTGGTATCCAATTTAACATTCAATTTTGTTGAAATAGCATTTTGATTATATATATGTCACTTCCTGGCCTATAATGCAGCCATGCAGGCGCGTGACCCTTATCCCAATCTAAATAACGATGCGACACGTTAACTCAAAGACAACAACTTCATTTTGGCTATGATGAGTGTACACTGTGCACACCCATGTGCCCTTTTGGTTTTTGCTACTATGGAATGTTCATGCTTCATTGTGTCATTTAGATCAAAGCTGCCAAAATAAGTACCATATCCAGAAGTACGAAGTGGATGTCGTACGTTTCTGGAGAAGCTGAAAAATAATGCATTTGTTTTATAAGAAAATTTTAAAATGTCGTTGTTTGATCGTTATATAATTTCGTTTTCGTATAAGAGACTAGCATTAGTATTTTATCCTGCTGAACAATATATGATATATCATATTCATATGATATGTATCACAGATATAGCACTTGCTAGCAATCGATTAGAGCGACGCATGTTTCTTAATATAAATTTCTTTTTTAATTCATACGGTCATATCACATGTTTACTTGATGTAATAAGTAATTATCTCATACAGAAAGGAAAAGGCAGGGTCCATAAGTTTTATATGGGCGACATATGAATGATGACCAATACTTACAGATGAAAAGACAAAGCAAAGCAAGCATATTCTTTTATGTGGGTTTTAAACCAGTGCACAATAGTTAAAGAACAAGAGTGCAAAGATTTTAATCTTCTCAGTGTATTTAATATATGAGTTTAATTAAGATTATTAATAGTATAAACTTTTTTTACATTTTCCTCAATCATATTTGTTAATGTAACAAAATATAATTGAATTAAATAACAATTTAGGGTCTTTTAGTTTCAATTTCAGTTTTTATTTTTAGATTTTCAGTTTAAAGAAATTTGTGAAGGAAAAATTAAAACTGGAAATGAAACTGAAACTGAAGGTTTCAGAATTTTCAGTATTTTATTTACAAAATCTGAAAATTGAAAACTAAAACTGAAACTGAAACAAAACATGTCCTTAGGGCGTTTGCTTTACCAGTTTTATTTTCATTTAAGTTTTAGATTTGTGAAGGAAAAGCTAAAAACTGAAAACTCAAAATTTCAGTTTCAATTTTTAGTTTTTCCTTCACAAATCTGAAACTGAAACTGAAACTGGCAAAACAACGCACCTTAGTGTGTCAATAGAAATTCTCGCATGGACTTTGAGCTCTAAGGTGAATTATGCTCTATCAATGAAGAAGTTGTATTTAAGTTTCAATTAGTGATAGAGCTCTTTTTCTATCTTAAATATTATTCTTTTATTGAGTAAAATATAATTCACCAAATATTTTATGATCATGCAAGTATTTATCGTGCATCAAAATTAAATCCTTACATATTAGCAACTTAAAAATCTTGTTTTTTTCAATTAAAACATTTTTCTCGGTTCCTTAACTAATACGCTTAGAATACCGGTTAAAACTTCCACTTTTGATGCTTCCTTAACCAGTATTCTCAAAACACTAGTTAGATAAATCATTTATATTATTATCATCCGGAATAACGTTGCACATACACATAATATCATGAATTTTGTTTTCTTGCTAAGCTGGACACAAACCCGTGCAAAGGGAAGCGGAGATTATGCGGAGCCTAGAAATTAGGAGAGTGTAATAAGATAAGATGGTCCAAATCCAGAGAGGAATGCACTAGATTAAGTAAAACTAAATGAGATCCACATGAGTGATGATGACCTGTACTCTTTGATTTTTTTACCCTTATATCCAAACATGGAATATTGAACTGTTTGTCTTTAGAGTCATGTCTGTTCAATGTGATCCTATGTGAATATGCTAAGATCCCGTCTTGATCAGCACCTTATTGAAAGTATTGAAGCCTATGTGGCACGCATATTGTAGTCTTGACCAGCCTTTTGGTTTGAATTGAAGTTCAAACAGATAATTTATAAGATGAAATGAGATGAGTTTCTAAGCCATAAGACCAATTGAAATATATGTTATCTTGTAAGAACTAATTGAAGGAACAGTTTATTTCTTGATGACACCAGCTCAAAGCCTTCCAGCCTTTGGCATATGTATTGGATTGCATCAATTACACAACAAAACAAGCCAATAAAACTATACAATAGACTGGTGAAGCAACAATCTCCTCTTTGTTCTTTTACCTTTTCCAATATTGGTTAGCAGATTTTTTGCATTGAATTAGCCAGTCAATTGGTCCCAATTGGATTACATGGTGGACCACACTGTCAATATCTTGCAGGCCTTTAAACTGTTCAGCGGCCTTCATTTGTGTGTCGCTATGCATTGACAGGGAAGCTGAATAAGAACATCATCAGTAGAAACCAGTGATCCAATAGCATCTTTTTTCGAATTTATCTCTGTTGCCATTAAGTAATAGGTTAAATGGTAATATCTGGACCGGGTTAGAGAATCTCACTGGTCCCTTCTAGTTTGCATCTGTAACTGGGTGGACTTTATGTGGTCCCTAAGTAATTTGGGATCACATGTTGACTGAAAATATGCTATAAAATAGGGCTCTTTTTACAAATTTTAAAGATGTAAAAGTGGGGTAGAATCATAAATTTCTATAAAACCTCATCGAACCCACTGCAGCTAGAAGCTCCACCGCCATTCTCGTCTCAACCCATTCGACAACCATCTCATGCCCTTGCTCAGCCACAAATTTGGGCATATATCTGACTTTTTCCTAAGTCACAGATTTACTCTATTGTTCTCATCAAGAGCACTCTGTTGTTTATGGTTCCAAATAGTTCAAATTCCAAAGTTCCATTAAATTCCAAATTTCCATGGAACTTACCAAAGTTTGAGTGTTTATTGTGAACAAGCAAAAAAGCTTTCATCTTGGAATTGATAAAAGAATGCAACTTGTTTGTGGGGTTTGTGAGTGGTTCTTTGTGATGTGGAGGTGGTAGAGCTTGTGCTTCCTATGCATAAGTGATTCTAAAACCTTTTGCCCAGATCTGGAATATTGGGTGCATGGTTCTTAGAGATGAAACTGCAGATTGTGTCTCTACTCTCTATTAATTGTTAAGACTTCAATCTACTCTGGATTTGCCTTCTCCTCCTCCACCACCACTAGCAAGTCTTTCTTTTGGCTTCAAGAAAACATGAAAAATTCAAACTGATGAACTTGAGGGCGAGCTTAATTAATTGTGATTTCATTTTGATTGGTTTCAAGGCTTTGCAGCATTCATTCATTCTCATTCACTTAACTCAGATTGGGTAGGCTTTCCAAGAGGAGAGAGAAAGTTCATCCAGTGACTAATTAATAACTAATAATCACTAATAACATTGTTTAACAATGTTAAATAATTTTAATAAAGTGTTAATATACTTCATAAAAATATAGTCATGTGATTGTTAACTAATCTTTAGACACCAAACCAAAAGAAAAAAAATGAAATTGGGGGCTGAACTATAATTCACAAATTTTGATTGGATATAAATATTAGGGCACAATCAGAATATTAGAAAGTCTCAGACGCTTTTCATTTCTACCGTTAGATTGGTTTTTTAACGGCTTAGATTTTGTCACTAATGGTGACAAACTTATTGACACCATATAAGACGCTGCCCACAGATACCCTTTGAAACTTCAATTGAAGAAAGCCCCAAATAACAGCAAAATAAATATATAACAAAAATTTAAAAGAAAAAGGCTTTTGCATCGTTACAGTTGGTCTTAGTATTCACGGATATTAATAAGGCTAAAAAGGCCCAATTTCGTGCAATCCAGTTCGAACAACATGAGGCCCACGGACCAATATAGAATCTTCAATCCAACATTTAGAGACTAGAAATTGGGCCTTCAAGCCAACATATGCAGTTAAACAAGGCCTGACGTATCTTACAGTGCGTTTGGTTTGTGTCCCACACAAATATAGGGATGATGTTTGGTGTTAGCGATGTTTTTGGACAGAGAATGGGGACAATGGGGACAAAAATTTTTAGGTAGCAACCTTCGTCTAAATGGGCAATTTCGTATGGGCAGGAAGATCGGAGGAGTCTATGTCTTCCTCCACTTATGAGGGTAATGGACGTGCTGAAGTAACAAAAGATAGTAAAGTTAAACCAATCCACAGGGACCAAAAGAAAAACACATCAGGGCCCATCACATTTCCATCTTTGAAGTTAAATAAGTTGCAACAAGTTAACATTAAAGGTAAGGGGTAAATATGAGGTGAAAATTTTTATGGATGAGCTGTGTATAAAATTATATAAGAAATTCATCCATGAAAATTTATATTTCATTTTTACTCTAATCAAGTATAACATAATCGTTAGTGGAGATGATGAGATGTCCATTAAATATAATGTTGTATATAATATTTTATCCCTCTAAATTATAGGTCCTGAAAATGTGTAAATTGGTCCCATAATTACCGTTTCCTGTGCATATTATATAAGGTAAAATCCCCACAAACTTTATATAAGGTACAATTGAACATTGAAATGTGTATCTTAATACCCTTAATCCTAATCGTAACCTAAACTCACCCTAACATAAACCATAAACTCTAAATTCTAAATCCTAACCTTGAAACATAAATCCTAATATTAACCCTAAGCTAAACCTAACCCTAATCTTAAACCCTAAACTCTAATGCTAGCTCAATGAATAAAAATATAAACTACTAGTAAGTAGTGATTTTATTCTTACTTTATGTGAATATGAGAAATGAAACTTGAAATTTTTCGATAATTATATTTAGACAACTTAATTTGATGCAAAAATGAAGTGAATTAAAAGCTTTTTTTTTGTCAATATTTGTTTTTAGTTTAAATTTTCAAATAGAAAAATTGGTTAAACAATCCAAATAAGCAATACACTCACATATTTGATTGATTATTTAATAAAAAAATTAGCATTCGAGCTATAAGGTTGGCTCTACCCAAAGCAGGCCAAGCCCACTTGGGTTAGGCCAAATCGACTCAATATGAATTGGAAATTTTTTTTACTACATTTTTTTTGCCTAGTCCACATTTTTTTTGGGCTATTCGGTTTGGCTCATCGAGCTTAACCCATTTCGATGCGCTTTCAAAGTCCATAAAAAATCTTTCTATTTTGATGATTCTTTTGTTCTTGGGTGAGGTTCAATATCAAACTACAAGCCATGAAGAACACCCAATCGCAAGAAGAGGGACGAGGGCTACATTAAAAACTTTTAAATCTTTTTATTTTCGACTCCTTTAAGAGTGTCCTACTTTTTAGCAAAATTCCAACTTGTTTAACGACTAAAATTAAACACAGAATTTGAGCTTGTACAATTGGAATTGGACAAATCAATTCCAATTTTCATGTTTGGATTAACATATAGAATTTTAATTTTAATTTCACAATTCAATTACATGAAAATGAAAAATAGTTAAAATGAACCATTTTAATTCCCAGCTCATATATCTTATAAATTCTAGATTCTAAAACTTAATATCTCTTTGTTCGTTTAAGTTTGTATAGTTATTTTCTTTCCCATTTATTTTTTAACAATTATATTATAATTCTTTGTAAAATTCAAATGCAAAATTTAAGAGTCTGTTTAATTTGAGTTTTTAATTTTCATACATGCCCTAAGATTCTGATTCAGTTGAAATTGAAATTCTACCTTGCAACTCCAATTCCAATTTCCAAGCTCCAAATTGAAACTCTTGGTTACACTAGGTCAAAATTACTAGATTTATTTCACGAATCATGAAACATAGATGTTAAGGGCGTATTTGGTTTGAATTTTCAATTTTTAATTTTCTAGATTTTATAAAGAAAATCCTGAAAATTATGAAAACTACAAATTTTTAATTTTAGTTTCAGTTTATAATTTTCATTTCCAGTTTTCAGATTTTATGAAAGAAATATGAAAATTTTGAAACTAAGGCTATTTCCTTTGCTGAAAACAATTTTAATTTTCAGATTTGTGAAAAAAAAATTGAAAATTGAAAATTTCATTTTTCATTTTTCCTTCATAAATCTGAAACTGAAAATTATTTTCAACAAGGGCCCATTCAATTTTAATTTTTAATTTTTATTTTTAATTTTTAATATTTCCTTCATAAAATTTTAAAAAATTAAAAATAAAAATTAAAACCAAATAGGTTATACAAATTTTAATTTTTAATTTTAATTTTTAAATTTTTAGTATTTACTTTTCAAAATCTTAAAAATTGACATAACTAAAGTTGGAAATTGAAAATTAAACACATGCGTGAGCTGCTGCCTACTTGCCTTTGAACACGACACGAGGGTGGGGTGAGGGCGAAAAAGTCGAAACCGAGAAGAGTACAGAGGTAAAAAAGTCGGAACCACCGGGCTGAGCAAAGCAAAGCTAAGCTAAGCAAACAACAGTTCACAGCTAAGAATTACGCGGCTCCAGCAGTCAACGCGCAGGATTCCCAAGTTCAGGCGGAGACAGACACAGCGAGCGAGCAACTTCGCTTTTTACCATAACGCCATTTGATTTGATTTGATTTGATTTTGCTGTGTGAGTATATGCCACTTGGGAATACTTGCTATAGTTCATTGTGCTCGTGTGTTTTTTCTTCCACTTCTTTCCTTCGCGATTATTTAACATCTCTTATGATTCTAATCCCAGGCGTTTTCGATCAACTGCGCTTTTGAGATGGTGAAGGAGACCGAATACTATGACGTGTTGGGTGTCAGTCCCACGGCATCCGAAGCGGAGATTAAGAAAGCTTATTACGTGAAGGTCATACTCTTAATCTCTTTCGATCCTTTTGCTTCGGTGCCTTATTTATTCTCTTGCCACTTGCAAAAAAATGCGATTAATAACTGCTATTGGGTAGAGAGGGGTAATTATTTTTATTTGCAAGCTTCATAGATCCCGTCAATTTGAATTTGCCCCTTTTAATGGGCTTAAAATAGTAGATGTGTATGTCTTATGGCTGGATCTGCATATTCTGTTGGGTTCCAAAAAGAGATGTCTGCTGCTCCCCCTTGAGCACTTGCTCTCTGCGATACAAGCTAGCATATATGCAGTGAAATTGAAATGCTTCTACTGCCAATGACAGTCTAACCTTGGAAATCTCGAATATTAGCTGCCCTAGACCCTAAGTTTGTACTTTATTTTTTAGTTTTGGTTTTCAATTTCGATGGTCATCATATTGTTTTATTGGAAATTGGCTATGATGAACAGATGTTCTTGGGTGTTAATTTTGCCAAAGTGTAAAGTATGACCAATTATTTTCATCATGTCATTTATTTCTCTTCTTTGGTTTCTGTGCTTGCAGGCAAGACAAGTGCATCCGGATAAAAATCCAAATGACCCTCTCGCTGCACAAAATTTTCAGGCAAGGGTGTTATATTTTACTTTAGACCTGCCATTCTGAAGGCCTTTTAATGTATTCC
Organism: Dalbergia oliveri; assembly: GCA_030441495.1. Taxonomy (NCBI): domain Eukaryota; kingdom Viridiplantae; phylum Streptophyta; class Magnoliopsida; order Fabales; family Fabaceae; genus Dalbergia; species Dalbergia oliveri. The sequence goes on along the minus strand of JAMLFY010000004.1, from coordinate 18,453,414 downwards.
TTTCATATGGTTTGAAATATGAGGGAGCTTTGAGTCAAGCATCACAAGAAAGATATGTTTTTGTTGCTATATGCCTGCTGAGGTGTGTAACTGGATTGTGAAAGGGAATTTCGTAGGGAATCCAAATTTCTTGTCATTGATTACGGATTTCAGAGCTGTTCTGGATCATACTGATTTGAGCGCTCCCCCCACCCCCAAACAAAAAAAAGAAAAAAGATTGTAACCATCATAGCTTTCTTTAATCCTCTTTTAACCCTTTTATCATATTTGTTATTGACATTCGACATGCCTTAGTTGTACAAAGATGTCAACTTTTATTTTCAGCCAATTTTCAGTCCTAAAGGCAACAAGATTTCTTTTATTTCTTATAAAATTTGTAGTTCTAAATTTGAGTCCATGACTTTTATAAATGAATAGTAATGGATTGATCTATTTAAGGGCATAGTGCCATTTGACTGGGATTGTCAATAAAAAACTGTTTATTATCTTTGGAACAGGCTAACCAACATCATGTTCTCATAAGAAATTATTCAATAAAATAATCAAATAAATGTACAGGTCTCACCTTTGGGTAAGTGAAGACGCTACCCAACAAAATAACATCAACTTATTTTTCTTGGCAAGATGACCATTAAGTCAAGAACTGTATCCATGGTAGTGTTGCTTAACTTGCAACAAAATAGGTAATATACTGAAGTCTTAATAACATTTTTGTATTAATTTAAATATTTTTTATGCCACTTTATTAATAATTCATTATGCATTGCTTGAAAATTACCATTGTTAATCAACTTTTGCTTCCACTACTGCATTCCAATGGTGTATTCACTTTGATTTCAGGTTTTGGGGGAGGCTTATCAAGTTCTGAGTGACCCAGCTCAAAGGCAAGCTTATGATGTTCATGGGAAATCGGAATCTCAACGTTAGTTTGTCTTTATCACCTCACATTTTAGTAGTTAATAGTTATCTATGGTGATAAGATGTGGAACTTCCTAATCTTGTTGAGGGCACTTATGGTATTTTAGTGCAGAATATTATACTGATTTTTTATATCCTTCTGCTCTTTTCAGTGAAGCAATTATTGATCCTGCAGCAATCTTTGCCATGCTTTTTGGTAGTGAACTTTTTGAGGAATATATAGGCCAGTTAGCCATGGCATCAATGGCTTCCATGGACATATTTACTGAAGGAGAACAATATGATACTAAAAAGTTGCAAGATAAAATGAGGGTACAACTTTATCATCTTAGTAATTGCATTGTCTTATTACTATGCTTATGTGATTACCTAGTACCTACATAATTCTCATGCTGCCACTATGGAGAAAATATACATACATACTTTTATATGGCTGTATAACTTAGTTAGAAATAAATGAAGAAAGAATATTTTCAGTGTATCTTAGAATAGCATATAATATTCTTATATTCTTTCCTTTATATAAGGAAATCATGAAAGTTAAGGGATCATCATGAAATTTAAGGAAGTACATAAATCAATTCTAAGAGATCATCTAAGACACTCTTTTGTATTCTAAGATATGTTGTGAATATTATATGATATTCTAAGATACATTGAAAATATTCTTATATTCTTTCTTTATTTCTAACAAACTTTTTTTTTCCTGGTTCATTTTGTTTTCTTTTTGGGCTATTTTTTTTACTATTTATAATAGGGGTCTAATGTATGCCTGGTGTAGCAAAAATGATGTCTTCAATACAATCATACAGCTTCTAAAGTACATCATTTCCTAATTTGCCTTCATGGAATGAATCATTTGCTCCAAAATTCAGCCTTTTGTTTGGAAGGTGGTTTGTAAGAGACTAATAGTAATCATACACAGACGTCATAAGGCGATTTCTGCAAATGTTTCGGAGTTTTTATTTTATTTTTTTTTGGGACAGCACTGCTCGGTGGGGTTGACATCAGTGACTTATAGATGTATGCTGACCTCCTTACCTAATCTCTGCCAATGCATCATATGCTTCAAAAGTACTTAGGAATTGACCACCTCATTTTGCATTGATAGAAAACTGAGAAGCTCTGGCTTAAGTAGTTTGGGCTTTGTAGAGAGTGCTGGACATGTCTGCCTAATTTGGATGTATATGCTTACTAGGAATGTTTTGGGGATAAAATGGATAAAAAAAAGTTGTTATCAAGATCCAACTCTCACAAAATTTAAGCAGTTAGGTAAAGCCTCATTAATAGTTTAGATTTAATGCACAACCTCATGAAAGGTTCAAGCTCTTGACACAAGGTCTTAAAAGCTTAACCAGTAGTGGCCATCCCCTCCTGCATTTGTTGGTAGCTCTGCAGCTTTGGCATAAATTTTTAGCGCTCTTGAGAGTGCTGGGCTTTTCTGCCTAATTTGGAAGTTTTTACTCATTAGAAAGGTTTTTAGCGTAGAATTGATTATACAAAAAATTACCGTTGTGATAATTCCATAAATTTGGAGTGTGATTCAGAATGTTTAGCAATATGGACAGCACTGTTTTCTTAGCTTCCTTGTGGATTTCTTGGGTTTCCAAGGGTGTTCCCTGGTCAAGCTTGCAAAGGAATGGGTTGCTTCTTTGTGCTTGCGTATTTTCATTCTTTTCTCTCACTTTTTCCCCCTACCCCACCTTTTTGCTCTACTCTCCCCACAGGGGGCTTAGCGCACAAGTACAATACTTGACCTGGGATGTTGTATGATACTGAATGCTGACCACTGTAAGTGTATAACAGCAATAAGAGAATTTGCTCAATGTTGCTGAGATAAGAATGTTGCATTAGATCAGTGAACACATTAGACAAGATAGAATTGAGATGAATGCATTATAGATTAGGTGGTTTGGTCATGTGTGGAGAGACTTGTAGAAGTCCTAATAGGGAGAGCACATCCTAATAGAGGTCAAGGGAAACCAATAAAAACTGAGGTGAATCCATTAAAAAGGATTTAAATTTAAATGGTTTGTTTGTACATGTGATTTATGATAAGACACGATGACATTGTTTGATTTATATAGCCGATCCCACCTAGTAGGAAAATGCTTAGTCGTTCTATTTGTGGCTTATGTAGAATTGATAATGTCCTCTCTTCTTTATCAAAGGCCGGGGGGAAAAAAACTGAAACAGAAAATATGCAAAACAAGAGCAAAAAACGGAGTTGGGGAAAAACATAGTTTGCAGTGAGTCTTCCCAATCTTTGCAAGTCCATGGTGGCACCCCCAGCCCTTTTCCGCCTTTTCTCAAATTATTCATGAGCATAATGCCATATTAAGAGGTTCCTGTTTTGACAAACTCGTTTGGAATACAAAACTTTCTTTGAAGTCAGCTCTTCCTTTTGGATACCAGTCCTCGATAAGATGTATACTAATGACCAGCTGTGAATTTGCAGTCTTCATAAAAAATTTTGTGCAAATTTGGTTACTGGATTTGATTATTAAAAAAAAGGGATATATCAGCAAATGTTTTGTTTTTGAACTGCTATTCTTATTGGAATAACAACTGTATGCAAGAAGTAGCTATAAGTGTAATTTTCTATGACTTGTTTGTTTTACATTTATCCTGTCTTAGGTGCAAGTTTATATACAGATTTATTCTTCCTTCAGGTTGTTCAGAAGGAGAGAGAAGAAAAACTTGCAGAGATACTGAAAAATCGACTCAACCAATATGTTCAAGGAAACAAAGAGGACTTTATTAATCATGCAGAAGCAGAAGTAGCCCGGCTATCCAATGCAGGTACTATGCTTTAGAGCTCTACCTAATTCAAAAGGGTGAAAACGCTGCAATAGTACATGTTCATCACAATATCAACCAGATGGCAAATATCAACATATGTTTGCAAAAAGGCATTGAAATTAGCCATTTTTGTTCCCAAAACAAATGGTTAAAATATTGACTTGACATGGGAAAACCCTTGAGCCAACTTCACCTAGTGGGACAAGACTTAGTTGTTGATATGCCAAAACCTTTACCTGCTGCTAATCTTACGTATTTGAAGAGTGTATAATAGAATACCAACACAAGTCTCCTCAGAAGGATGGTGACTGATATGCCTTTGCTTAATAAATTAATTGTCTTTCTACAGCTTATGGTGTCGATATGTTGAATACCATTGGCTACATATACGCCAGGCAGGCAGCAAAAGAGCTAGGGAAGAAAGCAATTTATTTGGGTGTGCCTTTCATTGCTGAATGGTTTAGAAACAAAGGGCACTTTATCAAATCCCAAGTTACAGCTGCAACGGGTGAGCAAATTTTGTACTATTTGAAAGCCTTTCCTGGGTATGCTATGGTTTCTTGATTGCAACTTTCTGATAAACCTTCATATTGTCATGTCACTTGTTTTCAGTACTACTCTCCTTTTATTTTCCACATCGCATATTTATTTAGTCTTGGGTGGATCAATTTGAATTTGGAATATAAAGGCTTTGATAAATCAGAGCTTAAACTTTTGAGGCAATATGTAGTTTATTTGGACTTGTAGTCTTCATTGCATGGTTAAGAGTACGATTATCCAATGATACACGATTTCTTTTAACAAAAAATTTGATTACAGGTATAGCAGTATATGTCAGAAAAAAACTATTTTAATAGTTAATAAATAAAATTAACTTGTCATTGTGACAATCCGAGTTGTATACATTATTGGATTACTGGAAAATAAAATGTAAAACGTATGATTAGACTTGTTCTTTTCTATAATTTTCTTCTAAACTTTTTACTATTACTGTTATTTATTATTCACATGAATTGGGTTTTTTGTGTTGGTAAAATTATCTAGAAATAACACATAATATATAAATAGAAATAACAATCAATTCTAAATGATAAAAATTGTTCAGTACAAAAAACTCAAAATAAAAAGAATCAAAATAAATTGATAACAGAGAATAAATGAAATTGCTTATTGTAATTGATGGTTGAGGCGTGCTAGGCATTGGGCTTAAGAGTATTTTGCTACCATGAGTTTAAAAGTCAGTCAGATGGTCTTCACGGTTAATACTCCTTAGGATACAACAACCACGTCCCACTAATTGCACTTGAATTATCGAGGCTACACATGAACAACTTTATTGGATTTGCTCAAAGGAACCCAAGAATGAATATATGAAAGTGATAATATATTTCAATTCAGTAAAAAGAAAAATGAGCTAAAGGAGTACATGAAAGTGAACAAATCTGCTCATAGGTATATGTAGATGGTACTGTTTATGCATTCTGAAATTAGACGTTGCTCAACGTCTAGGAGAAGGATTCTTGGCAGGAAAATAGGGATTGAAAAAAGTGTGCATTAAATAGCTATTATCCCATGTGTAAAATAAAAGTTAGACTTGGTCAAACACATCCATATAACCAACCTTAACAATCCACTCTAAACAAAAAGCTTGGCACAGTATCAGTGTCACTAAAACAAAGAGCCAGTGTTTTGTCACCCCTGTCCCTCCTCCAAGGTTTTTTTGTTGCAGGTGTGTCATCTCATTGCTTGTTAACTTCTCAAACTGGAGTTTTGATCGTTTTTGAGGAGATTTCTTGTTAGTCATGGTGTCTTCTACGGATTCATCTCATGCCATGTTTGCAGAGAGTAGCTTTGAAACCCTTCAAGAAAAGGCTATTTTCCTTCAAACTTTCTAGAAACCGGAGCATTATATCTGATAACAAATACAACAAGTATCTTTATCTCAAGGCAGCTCATGATGCCACATCTTTAGCCATTGTAGCACAACCTAGGAACTCTATGGTTTGTCTCATTGTGCTTGGTTTGAATGCTTTAGTGGCATGACTAGAAGTGAAAGCGATCATTTTGTGTTTCACCAATGTCATTCTCATGACCCAGGCATCTATCTTATTGTTTATGTGGATGACATCATTATTATCCATATTGATTCCACTTGTATTGAAGAGTTGAAGCAATATTTGTTCAAGCAATTTCAAATAAAGGATCTTGTAAGCTTCAATACTTTTTGAGTATAGAAATTGTACTATCCAAATATGGTTTTTTTGTTTCCCAAAGATAATATATGCCTTGGGTATTCCCCAAGAGGCTGGCATTGATGTAAACCCATTGATACACCTATGGATTCCAATGTCAATTTTCTTCCATGACAGGGGGAGCCATTATCAATCCCTAGGCAGTATTAAGGAATGATTGAAAAACTAAATTTTTGCACAATAACAAGACCGAATATACCTTTATTGTATCACTGTTGAGTCAGTTCCTTGATTTTCCATGTGACACACTGGGACCTATTCGAGTGCTTAGATTCTTCAAAGGAGTTCTAGGAAGACTATTACTCTTATATGATAGTTCGGGGATATGTAGTTCTAAACATATTGATTGGGCAGGTTTTCCCTCCAATAGGTGCTTTAGCTAAGGATACTGTGTTCTCTTTGGAGGCAATCCAGTAGCATAGAAAAGTAAGAAGTAATTTGTGGTTGCTAGGTCAAGTGTTGAAACCGAGTATTAAGAAGTGGCAGTTGTAACATGTGAACTCGTATGGCTAAAACAGTTGCTAAACCCTAAACATTTGTCATGAAAGGGCAAAATATATTGAGATCGATTGTCAGTTTGAGATTCATACCATTTAATTTCTCAAGTGTGATTGTAGGACTACCTATGAAGGCATAACATATTTAAATTCTCACCACTGCTACATGAATTTAGAACATTGTCAGATGACTTTTTCGGACTAGACAGGGCTGATTCAGTTTCAGGGGCCTTTGAAGCGGTGGAGGATGGCCTCCAAAACACACATCAAGTAATGCCATGGCATTGTGAGCAGTAATAGAGCACAAAGATTGAGAGAGAGGCAGAGTGGGCAACTTGAAACCATCAATCAGGTTAGACAACCGAACCCCAAAAGAGGGCTACCAAATGCGCTGAATGGCGTTAGTGGCAAACGAAACGAAAACCCGGGGGGGGGGCATGGTGCGTGGCCTGTGTTCTGACGAGCTTCTCGGAGAAAACATGCATGTGGAGGGGGCTCTGTCAGTGGCACTCGCAAGATAGGCCGTTCCAATGATTCTGACATGGGTTTCGGACTTGTCTTCCAGAGTGGATGAAGCAGAGAATGTGTCTGATCAAATGGAACCCTAACTCAATTATGGCGGCTGGGTGGAAGATGTAGATAGCTCAAGCTCATGATAACACATTGAATGTAGAAGAAGAGAAATTCATGGTTAATTGCTTGAGGAAAAACTCTCCTCAGCATCTGTATGAATATACTAATAATAAAATATTTTCACCATGATTAGAGTTATATTTATGTATCTTAATTGATATCTACGTCATAAATACATAAATATAGATGATAAAAATCTTAGCACAAATCTCAACATTTCTCAACGTTTACATTGTATGATATCCTTGTTTCTGGACTTTATTCTACTTAAGGTTACAAATCCTTATGGAATTTTTATTTCTTTGGGAGCATCATTGATCAGACAAGTTCTGATTTGGTATTTTTATTAGGAAGCCCTAACTCCCTTCATAAATATTCTACTCAAGGGTAAAAATCCTATGGGAGTTTCATTTCTTTGGGAACATCATTGATCAGACAGCTCTAATTTGGCATTTTTATTAGGAAATCTCAACCCCATTTCAGTTCATTTTACCTATACTTTCCTTTTCCACTTTTTTATTGTCATTCTCCTAATATCCAGCTGTCAGCTTTGTTTCCAATGGATAAAGCTCTCTGTTAGATCAAGATTTTTATTTGGATTGTGATACTTAAAGGTTGAAAGTTATTATCTATTACTGATGCTTATGCTTAGGCTTTTAAGGTGTTCATTTTGGCGCTATCACTTGCTGGCAGCTTCTTGTCTGTAAAACGTTTGCACTGGAGGCTGATTAATCGGTTTTCCTTTATGGTGGTTCTAGGAGCAATTGCTTTGATCCAACTGCAGGAGGATATGAAGAAGCAACTCAGTGCAGAAGGAAACTATACTGAAGAAGAGCTTGAAGAATACTTGCAATCTCACAAGAAATTAATGATTGACTCTTTGTGGAAGCTTAATGTGACCGACATTGAGGCCACCCTTTCACGTGTTTGTCAAATGGTTGTTTGTGCTTAATCCACTGTCGCTTCTTTAGATAGCATAAAGGAGATTTGAATGTTTGGTGTGTTTTGATTTGGATAATGTGTTTGACTTAAGGTTCTTCAAGACAACAGTGTCAAGAAAGAAGAACTCCGAGCACGCGCAAAGGGGTTGAAAACTCTTGGCAAAATCTTCCAGGTGATATTTCTTTCCCTGTGCTTCACGGATTTGTTGTCCACACTGCAGACTGATGATGAAATAATTTTGAAATCACAATTTGGATGCAGAGGGTTAAGTCAGCCAATGGGAATGAGAATGAAAGTGAGGTAGGTAAAGCGGTTCATAAGTTGAACGGAAGCGAAACTAGCAGTGATGCTTGTTCGCCTAGTAGATCTCTGGAATCTTCAAGTATTGGTTTTTCATCTCAAACTGTGTCTGTATTCCAGGTGCAATTTTTACCATTGATATCAGTCATTTTTTCTCTTTCAGCTATACTGATCTCATTTCAATTGATATTGATATTACTGTAAGAAGTTTTATAATGACATCTTACATTAATTTTTACACAATTGAATGTAGAGCCCATACGTTGAGGCCCCGCAATTTGGAGGCATGGAATTTGACTATAACTTCCCTAGGCCAACTGCCCCCCAGGTGCCAGAGACCTACTGCCCCACTGGGTGCCGAAAGACCTACTGCATCCAGCAAGGATTGATGGTGTGGATTTTGATACTGGTATGTTCCCCCCTCCCCCTTACACATTTTTGGTACACCACCCAGTTTGTGTTTCAATTTTATGGTATCTTTGTACAAATAGATCTTGATGGAGAGCCCATGTTGCTACCGGGGACCAGATTGTGCAGTGTCGTTTATGCATGTCTAAGAATTCTATACATAGATGAGTAACGATGATTTGGAAGTAGCGTTATCATTGCCAGCTGGCTGTGATTGGCTGCCATGTAATTCGAATGTGTATTCTAATGGGGTGTTTGCGCTTAGGCTGTGTATCTCCTTTCTTGTTTGTGATTTTTTTCCTAGTCAGATAGAGGGAATGCCCATGTTATTATTAGTATTAGGGATTCTGGTGTAAAACTCAATGTAACGCGTAGTATGATATGATATTTGTTTTTATGAAAAACACATGATGTAATATTTGAATTTGCAGAGTACATTTTGATTCGTGCTCTAGTTCCCCCTAAGTGTATGCGTTGAACGTACTAGACCTGCAAAATACCTGCGTGAAATCTGTGTGCAAGATAGTAGCCTCTGAATTTGTATGGATGCCCATATTGTTCATAATCTCAAACACGAGCAACTTATATTGATACAGTATATCTTTGTAGCATCTCTCTCTCTCTCTCTCTCTCTAACTAACCAATCATATTTCCCATTCATCAATCATCATTTTAATCTTCTTCATCTCTGTGACGATTCCCCTCCACCATTCTCCACCATCATCATCTCTGGAGTTTCCAGCGGTGGTGGCTGCGGCTGCTCCTGCTGTTCCAGAGTGGCACCACAAAAGTAGCTGGCAGCGTTGGCAGCTCATTGGGCAGCAGGCAACAGCCGCGAGTTATGTGAATGTGAATGCAGAGGCTGAGATTGAGATTCTCTTGGCGGAAAATGCGATCTGTGGTTTTGGTTTGGTGTTTCCGTATTTTGTCTTTTGGAGAGTACTACTGTACTATAGTAGAAAATGTTAAAAAAGTGATTTTTGGTGCAAAAAGCCACTCATTGCTACGTGTTTTTGAACACTGAAACCCAGTTACAGGTTCTAGGATTGTAAGGGTGCGTTTGGTTTGTGTCCCGGGACACAAATACAGAGAGAATATGTTCCTATATGATGTTTGGTGATAGAGACAAGGTATGATGACAGAAAAAATTTCTATTCTTGAGATAAATTTTTTTTGTATTTTTGTCCCTTCAAAATGGGGATGATACGGGGATATAAATTTAAGGTTTAGGTAGCAACCTTCGTGGTGGTCCGGTCACTGGTCAACGCGGTTAATGGCCGGTCAATGCGGTCACTCCTGCCTCGCGGTCAACACTATCGGCCGCAGTCAATGCCAGTCACGGATCGAACGTCGGTCAACTGCTCTATTGTTCATCGCGAAACACGATCAAGAACAATATTTTATGTCTTCGCTTCACTGTCCCAGTATTTTTATCTCTGTCTCAGTATTCTTGTCCTAGTAACAAACCGCTACCTTAGGAGTAATTATTGTTGGAGATATTTCGTGTCGCGCAAGCAAAATTGCTTCTGCTTTGTGTTGTTTTACCTGCTACAGCTGCAGTTCAGGTTCTTGGCTTTTTCTTGCACGTTTTAGTTCCTGTATTTTATTGCATGAGAAGACGAATAAGACCCTTGTGTTTTATTAAGAGCATAAGAAAGAAAAATCAAGATAAAAAAAAGGTTTACTAGTCAATGTTTTAAAGCTGACCCATCGGGGCAAATTGACTTGTTTGCCCACTTTGTTAGTCATCCTTTTTGAGTATAATAGCCTTATTTTTCTTTGCTTATCATCATTGAATTTTATATTACATTCAAACCTACAACTTCTCGATTCATGAGAATAGGGTATATTACCACCTGGATGGTAATCCACATGGATGCTCCCAAAAGGCCAATTCACACTACCACTAAGGTGGCAAGGTAGATTGCCTTGTTGATTTGTTTCGTAAGGAATAAGGGATAATTAAACATTACAAATTTGTAGGGCTAGGTTATGTAAAGTCGCATTATTAGTAATCCTAGAGTTTATCTCATTTCAAAAGCCCACGTATGGCATGCTCGATATGATAAGGTTTGATAGAATAGTATTTGAGGGCTCATTTGGCAACGCAAAGGTAAAGGTTGATAGTATATAAGGTAATAGGATAAGATCTTAGTATAAGCAACAAACTTTTAATACGATATAGTATTTGATATTATTATTTATTTCAATAGTTTGTAACTCTGTATTATTTCAATAAATTATATATTTATCGTTTTATTTTATTTATTATTTATAAATTATAAATATTTTTATTTTTATTGTATATAACTAAATGGTTTAATTATTTTATAGGTCTCTATAGTTTCACTTAATTTTTAATTAAGTTCCTATAATTTAAAATTTTTTAATCAAGTCCCTATAGTGTATTAAATTTTTTAATCAAGTCTCTCATTACAAAAAAAGAAATATTCATATAATATTCCGTTTTTATAAAGGGAAGAACCTAATTAAAAAATCTCATGCACTGTAGGAACCTAGTTAAAATATTTTAAATTGTAGAGACCTAATTAAAAATTAAGTAAAATTATAGGGACTTATAGTACAATTACACATAAATAAATTGATATCATATATTCTTTTTTAAAAATTTATTTATTATGATATAATTTTATTAAGAATTATTTTTAATATAATATTAAAAAATAAAGTGACCTTATACATTAAAAGCTAATCAACCTTAATTCGGCCTCCTGTCCTGGATTAAGTTATATAAAATTTTGATGTATAAGGGGATTATGATTGATCAACTTATATAATATATTGGCTATACCAAACAACAACAAAGACATAATAGATAGTATTAATTTATCTTATCATACCTAATACAATATATCAAATACACCTTGCTAGTATTAGACTTGTTAAAAATGTCTTGTATTCAATGTTTGACGTGACATCATATAATGTTACATTACGTGACATACAAATTAGAATTTGATTTTGATGTACTAAGTACTAACAATTCAAAAGAGTTTTACATCATTATCTAATTAGATCTCCATTTGCATGACTCTTCAACAGTGGGGGGTGGAAATTAACCATATCTCTTGCTTTGACAATAAGTAATTTGGTGACTTTGTAAAAAAAATTTACGTTGATTCAATACATCAAAATTAAATTCTATACAATTATCCTCTTGGTATTACAAATTTAGCAAAAAAAAGTAAAACAACGATGAAAAATAATTATTAATGATTTATTTATAAATTTTAAAATAAATGTTATTATTTAAAGATCTATTATTTGTGTTTATAGTTATCATAAACAATCATTAATTTCTATTGTTTAAAATTATAATTTATACTAACGTAATTTATTTTTTAGTTTAATTTTAATAATCATTTATTAATTTAAGTGAATATAAAAAATAAAAATTATATAATACTTCGAGGTGGAGTCCAATATTCGAGGAAGAATGGGGTGGAGTGCAATTTAATCAAGCCTCAAAGATGAACTGTGACATTTACCTATTATTTATTTTTTTTTCATTTTTATTTGTGTTAAAAACAGCAAAAAATATAGGGATTTTTTTTACCTTAGTAAAATAAAAATATATCATTATGTACCAAAAATAAACAATTCTAATATTATTTACAAAAAATGAACCATTTTATATTAGGCAATTATGTACGAAACACCCATGAAATTAGTCACAGAAATTAATGTGTCTTATTTCATCATATTATATGACAAAATCAATGGAATTGTATAACACATGTAATTTGTTGGTCTAGTTGGTTTGTCCCGTCAGTTTAAGTAGAGGACAAGGGTTTGAATTTCACCTTCATATTTTTACTAGTAGATTATTGTATTCCTTTTATTTGTAAGAGCAATTGTGTCATGATAGCACAATTGGTTGCTATGTTAGTCCACTGCCTTAAGATCTAGAGTTTAATTTTATTTCTTCCAATCTTTTATTTTTGACAATTATTTTAAATTTTCAACAAATAATAAAAGTCTAACATATGTGAATTTATTTATGTAAAAAAGGTCAAATTAATTTCATAGAAACTTCCTATGAGATCACCTAATTACCTATCACCTAATATAAACAAAACGGTTCATTTTTGGTTAATAACGCTGAAAACGTTTATTTTGGTAAATATTGATTTTTTTTTATTAATTTGAAAAATCCAAAAATATACAGATCTAGACAGTAGATAGTGGTAATGAACCTTTCTCATCCAAATATTCGGTCGTGTGAAGGAGCCTGGAGGTGAGGAAAAGACAACAACGACGAATTGGTGTCGTGGGAGGAGAGAGAGAGAGAGGGGCTGGCAGAGCTGCTATGGTATCAGCAGACTAAGGAGTGGGAGCGTGAAACATTCATTCCTCCCCGACACTTTCCTTTTCTGCTTATAAAACTACTACTTGTATATCTATCTTGTACATTTTCCGACACGCCTCTCTTCCTTCCTTCCTTCCTTCGTGAATCTGTATGGTACTAAAGCCTGTTCCTCAGATCTAGCGCCTGCCTGTATAGCGGTTGCCCCTTTTCTTCTCTTTCTCGTGTATACATTACATTACACAGAGATTGAATTAAATTATAAATTAATCGGGAATTGCTCGTTTGGGGAACTGAATTGAATTTGAAGATGGAGAGCGAAAAGAAATCGTCGGCGATATCCGATGTGGGTGCATGGGCCATGAACGTTGTCAGCTCCGTTGGGATTATTATGGCCAACAAACAGCTCATGTCCAACAATGGCTATGCCTTCACCTTCGGTAACCTTCTCTCTCTTTCTCTCTCTTCCTCTTCTCTCAATTCTTATTTTTTTTCATCTTTGGATCTGAGTGAGACCGACATTGCGTCATTGATCTCCACCACCATTGTTTGTGTTCCTTTGAATCCTTCCACTTACAATATTATGTTGTTAATTGACTTTTTTTTTTTTTGGAACCTTGTTTCTTTTATGCAGCCAGTACGTTAACTGGGTTCCATTTTGCGGTAACTGCTCTGGTGGGTCTGGTGTCGAATGCAACTGGCTATTCAGCTTCGAAGCATGTTCCTATGTGGGAGCTTCTTTGGTTCTCAGTGGTTGCCAATATGTCTATCACTGGGATGAACTTCAGCCTCATGCTGAACTCCGTTGGATTCTACCAAGTATGGTTTTATAAATGACCTTTCCATTCCTTGCCCAAAGAAATAAATATCGCAAAAATCATGTTTCTGGCTTGGACTTTTATTTTTTTTTTTTCTCTCTTTTTCTTCCCTGTTAAGAATTTCATCTAGTCATCATTCTTTTTAACATTTTCATCCTTCTTCCTTTCTTCCTTATCAAGCATAGGTAATGGATTTATATAATTCAGATCCTCGTCCGTCTCGGACATCTTATATCTTTTTTGTTTGAAGCCTTTCACCATAGACGAGAAGTGGTGAGTTGTGCATGTATAATTTTTTGAATTGTGAAATTAAGCAGCTCTTGATAAGAATAGTGCGACACTGCTGAATATTATTATGCAAAATTGGTAATTTTTATGGATGAGCTCCTTGTCTAAAATTACACATGAACCTCATTCATGGAAAATTTACTTCTATTTTTACTCCCCAACCAAACATACCCTTAGTGTATTCTAACTTATACATGATAGTCACCCACTCTTCATTTTGAATTTTCACTGCCTCTACTTTTAGGTTGTTTATTTTCTCATTGTGTATGTTAACAGATATCAAAACTGAGCATGATTCCTGTGGTTTGTGTCATGGAATGGATCCTTCACAACAAGAACTACTCCAGGGAAGTGAAACTGTCAGTGGTCGTTGTGGTCATTGGTGTTGGTGTTTGCACTGTAACTGATGTAAAAGTTAACCTCAAAGGTTTCTTGTGTGCCTGTATAGCAGTTTTGTCCACATCTTTACAGCAAATTGTAAGTATTATGAAATGGTTCTTCTCCACTATGGTAGTAGTATGAAATTTATTCCTTTCCGCATTGATATTTGGTATATATATCATCTACTAGTGTAGTTCTAGGTGAGTGCCGGATGGAACTTCATTCAAATTGAAACCATAACTGAAGGCATTATTGTTTTCCCTTTTAAGGTCTAATAACCTGTCCCTTGCCAGTGAATGGTCAAGAGTTTGCAGTTAGAACGGTTCATTGTTAAATAAGGATTGTAGAATGTATCTTCTACTAGTAAAGTCACTTGTTTTATATGCCGGTATTTATTTGTGCTCCTTGTGGGTTTGATTCTTCTTTATATCTGATTCTGTTTTTCTTCCTTTGTTGCGACAGTCAATAGGTTCTCTACAAAAGAAATATTCAATTGGATCTTTTGAATTGCTGAGTAAGACTGCTCCCATTCAAGCGCTCTCTCTTCTTATTGTTGGTCCATTTGTTGATTACTACTTGAGTGGCAAATTGATAACCGACTATAAGATGTCTTATGGTGCTATTGTAAGTGGTGCCCAATCTTATTGATTTAAGCCTGTCATATTCCCTATGCATTTATCTTTTAATTATTACAAAATAGCGTTTGACTATTCTTCCAATTTCATAAATCTCTGCAGATATGTATTCTTCTTTCGTGCTCGCTAGCTGTATTTTGCAATGTGAGCCAGTACCTTTGCATTGGGCGCTTCTCAGCTGTTTCCTTCCAGGTTTTGGGCCACATGAAAACTGTATGTGTTCTGACATTGGGGTGGCTGCTCTTTGATTCAGAGCTAACTTTCAAGAACATTATGGGAATGATTATTGCAGTTCTTGGCATGGTAATTTACAGTTGGGCTGTGGAGGTTGAAAAGCAGTCAAATACCAAGACCCATCTTCATGGAAAAAACAGCCTAACGGAAGATGAAATTAGACTATTGAAGGAAGAAGTTGAGAGTGATCCTCTAAAGGATGTTGAACTTGTTGAGGCCAAAGGCTAAAGCTAGATGCACTCAGATTGTGGTGGTAAAATTTGATGAGAAGTTAATGCAGGCAATTATAACAGTGTATTGCTTTAATTTGCTTTTGTACCTTATGTCTAGTTTACATGGCAGTAAAGGTTGGTGTTCATCCACTTGTACTCTCACATATCCATTTTTAGAAGTGCTGCTCCCATTCTTTTTTTGGTTACGCTATGTTGAGGTTATTTATATGTGGCCTGCCAGGCGTTAGCTAGATGGACAATATGATGGCGCCATTAAGATGTGTAAGTATAATGTGTACGCTATGAATAGCAACACGAAACCCCTTTTGCAATTTTTTCTTTTTCTCGTTCCTTTTGCTTAATTTATGTTAAATTTGTGGCTTATTCTTTACCATGGTGGAGCATATGTTGGTCACCTTTCAGTTGGGGACTCTCAAAAATGTAAAATTAGTTGAAAACAATTGATATTTTTTCTTTTTTTGCACTTGTACCCCTTTTGTTATGTTTTTGTGGACATATCCCTTTCTTCCGGCCACAACTCAAAGACGCTAAAGTGAATGCAAATGATTTCTTCTCGGACATACAAGCCAAACTAGTTTTCACAAATACCACCTTTGGGTCCCTAGTTACAGGAGCCAACGCCCAGAAAATCTCAGGGCTCAACACAGTTGGTGTCTCTCTGTCACTCATTGACTATGCCCCAGGTGGCCTCACCCCACCTCACACAACCACCCACGTCCCAGAGATTGTGTTTTTGCTTGAGGGGCTAGATGTTGGGTTCATAACCACAGCCATTGTGCTCATATCAAAGACCATCATCTTATTTTTTTCAAGGTTCTCTAAAAATAATCATATCAGCGATGTTCCTATGTTTTAATCTAAACCTGAAGGACATAAAGCACCTCGAGCACCTGTTCTAAATGTGAAGCACATAAAATCTGTCCATTGGCGTGAGCTTGGATGGATTCCAAGCACCTTGACCGTTTTGTCCGAAGAGCCGGAAGCCAAAACCCTTGCTCAAATGCGGATCCAACCGCGAAGCCCTATACAGTACTCACAAAATAAAACCCAAGGGCTCTGTGTAAAAAGAAAAAGTTAATCACTAAATGTGCAAAATGTTAAGTGTCATTTTTGTAATTTTCACGTTAATCTAGCATTTTTGAGAAGTGTCTACCGTTAGTCTCCGTCCTGGGGTGACCAGTGAATCCCCACTGTTAAAAATTTAAAAAAATTGGGACAATAGCACAAAATCATCCTAAATTTTTATCCTTTTGTAAATCATAATCATGTACTTTAAAACCTTCTCAATCAATCAATCAATCATCCTATATTTTTATGGACATATTTTCTTATCAAATAAATATCAAAAAACAAAAAAATTATTTGATCTTCATTTTTCGATAAAACATTTGTTTTGAGATACCTCCTAGAAAAACTTAAGTGATGGAACATTTGATTTTTAGAGACCCATTTGATATAGGACAATATTCAAAGACTAATATGATGTTATACTATTAACTGTTAAAGACTCAACTAATGTTAAAAATCTTTCAAAAATTAAATAAATGTCACACTAAAAAGCATGTTTAGTCCAAAGTCCAAGGAAAGTCAATATTATTTCTGTCCATTTTATATTTTATAAATATTGAATTTAATTTGAGTATACCGCCAATCTTATATTAACAATCAAATTTTATTATAAAAATATTATTTGTATAACTTTTATACATAATATTCTGACACCCATATTATTTCACTCCTTCAAAATACTTATATTTATATTTTAAAAAGTTATGCACATGACACAATTTATTTGATTAGTGACTGTGTATTTATGCTCTTTCTCTATGAAAATTTTCCAGCCCATCTTAGAAAAAAATAAAATAAAAGGAAAAGATCACAGGATTGTTTGACGGTTCTATTTGAATGATTGGGGTGGGGGAGAGGATCAGGAGGAGCTTGCGAGTCCAACCATGGCTTCTGATGAAGACATGGATTCCCTATTCGAAGGGATGGTACTATTTAACCCCTCCCAAATCGAAGCAGACCTCATCGGTCCACCAGATAATAATAACCAACAACAGGATTGCACCGATGATCCTTCTCAACACCGTCAAAGCAGCGGCGATGCCGATGCGCTCACGGATTCACCACCACCACCACCAACATCATCGCAATCGCAGCCTCTTGACGAGAATCTCTTCTCTGACCTCACGCTCGTGTCGCCCCCTCCCCTCCAAAACTCAGACCACGATCTCCAATCTCAATCTCAGCCATCTACTAGTACTACCACCACCGCAGCCCCAACTTCCTCTAGAAGGAGAAAACGATCTGGCTTGAGAATAGGATATGGCAGACAAGACTCCCTATCTTCCAACGATCTGCCCCAATCTCAATCCCCTGCTTCTAACTCTGAAACCCGAACCGGGCCTGTTGACTCTGCTGGCCCTGGGCCTGGGCCTGCGGACTACCCGATCGCGATCGCCACTGATGCTGCTGCCGCCGTTATCCAACCGTCCAATGAGTATGACAGTTACAGATCGGAGATAACAGAGGATGAGAGTCGGACACACAACGAAGAGGAGGAAGAAGAAGAAGAAGTAGAAGAAGAAGATGATGATGAAACTGAGCTACGGCAAACGAAGGCCCGCATACATGAGAAGCTTAGCGAAGCCCGTCAACTGGTGATCTCTGCTTCTGCTGCCCGAAAGGATTCGATCAGGAACAGAAGGAAAGCAGTTGAGGAGGCTAATCTTGCTTCCGTCAAGCACATGGAACTTGAGAAGCAGTTGGAAGAAGCCATTGAAGCCGAGGACTTTGAAAGGGCTGAGAAGGTTAGTGAAAGACTTTCTGCTTCGGAGAAGGAGAAGCAGGCTTTGTACAATTCGGTGAGAGAAGCCGATGCCGTCATCGATGCTCTGGATTCCAAGTTGCAGCGGGCACTTGATTCTCAAATAGCTGCTGAGGAGGAATGTGCTGTCTTACTCGAGCATTATGCAACGGTTAGTTAAAAAAGATGTCAAATTACACTTTTTACATTAGGCCTATTCTATTCTATTCGCCTTCGCTAGTTTACTCTTATCTAAAACATACGTACCCACGAGCGCGTAGATTAGTGTGTAGATCAGTTGGTAGGGCTGTTCCAACTTTAACAGATCTCTCGGGTTTGAGCCATAGGCATGTAGCTGCTTTAAAAGTCGAAAGAGAGAGTTTTGCCGCCTCAGTGTTCCTAATTGGCTCGAACAGGATTGTATGCTTGTGCTTTAGACAAAGAAAAAACATCTTAACATACATACACAACTTTGGAAGAGATGTATTTCGACTCTATCTTTCTTGCGAACTTATTTTATTCTTTCAAGCTCAAATGGAATGTGGGATAAGCCTAAATGAAATTTGATGGATTGATTGTCTGGTTTACATCATTTTTATTTCCATGCAATTTAACATAAATCTATTGATGAAATGAAATATGGTGGAGTCTAGAAAGCCTTCATCTTCAGGTTAGGAAAAACTGAAATACATATCTGCGAGTGTTCAATTCTTAACAAGACTATATTGGATATTGGTTAAAATACCCTTAAATAACAGCAACCATTGAATGGTAATGTTGTGATTAATAAATTTTAACTTTGTATCCTATTTCACTTGACTCAAGATTTTTTTGTCTCTTTGACTCTCACCCTCTGGCTAAGAGCATGAAGACTAACACACATAAGATACAACAGGGATAGCAATAGGATACAGAGAAAGGGATACCGCAGCAAAGCAGAATCTAAGTTCTCTGAGTTTCTTTGTTTTTTTTTTTTTAAACTGTCATGTCGTATCTGAGGATCAACAGCTCATTTGATACGGTGTCCTTGCTTAATAGTCCAGTGATCATTGGCATGTAAGCTGTTACAATAATAATACAAAATATAATAGTAGTATATACTGAATAATAGATGATATACCGAAAAATAGATAATCTTCTTTCATTGCTCTGTGGATGGTTTTTGTCCGTTGTTGTTCGCTTTTATTTGAATAATTCTGCTTCACCTTGTTGGCTTATTTCTTTAGGTTGGTCATTCATGTTATGGTGTTTTCTCACATGTCTATATTCCTTTCCCAGAATGCCTTAAATAATGCAGATTCAGCCTTGAAGAAAGCGACAACAGTTTATTCAAGAGAAATGGACCAGTGGTTGTCATCATCTGAAGCCTTGGAGGTTAAAAAGATGGAGTTAGAGATTGAATCACATTTTATAAGTGAAGCTCATTTGCAATTGAACAATACCATTGAGCATTCAATCCAAGATGACAAAAGAGAGAAAGAGATCCTTTGTAAACAAAAAGATATGCTAATGGGTGAATTGCAAGAACTTCTTGCTTTAGTTGAACAGAAGCAAAAGGAGATAGCAGATAATGATGCTAATTTAAAAGCTGTAGAGGATAAGATGAGTACTGTTGTTTCTGGATTTAGAGAGATTCAGTCAAACATTGATTTGAAGTATGATAAATTGCAATCTGTCCTTGCTCAAGTGAAATTAGAGACTGAAACTTTGGCACTAAAGAAAGATGAAGTTGATAGTGTCCTCAGTCAGGAAGAAGAAATGGGGGCAAAGCTAAGGGAATTTGCTAGGATTTCTGAGGAAGAAGCTAAAGAATACCGGGAAATGGTTGAACTAAGAAAAGATTTGATGTTATCCATATTGAAGTCCAGGGAGGAAAAATTAACACTTGCAAACAATGAGGAAAAGCTTTCTGGAGAAGTGAAATTGTTTCAACAGGAGGTGTCTGCTGCAAGAGCTTCCTTGCAGGTTAGTTCTTATATTATTATCTTTTATTTTTTGCTTTGTGCATATGGCTGAAATGTGATGAAAAGTTATAGAGATTCCCTGCGTCGTCTAGGAACCAATGCACTACCTAGTAAGTAATAACCTTAAGTTATACACAAGCCGAGCTGATTGAATGATGGAGTGATTTAATGGAATAAAATGGTCACACATGTAAGCAAACACATGACGTCTTATTGTTGTGTTGTTTATCCTTATCAAGGGACTTTGATTGTTTGTTAATGCAAGTTCTACTGATGTGTATTTTCTTTTTTAAAAAAAATAAAAAAAAATTTAGTGGTTGTTTTTTCATCAAATACCTTTACACTTCTTTTTAGGAGCTATCTTCAAGAAAGTCAAGCATCCAGCAAGACATAACCTCCTTCAAGCAAAGGATTATTTTCATAGATAAAAGAGTCCCAGAACTTGAAGCAGAAAAGAAAGTTGCGACTGCTGCAAGAAATTTCAAGGAGGCTGCTCGGATAGCTGCTGAGGCGAAGTCACTGAGCGTTGAAAAAGAGGGCATGCAGATAGACATGGATACAGCTATTTTAAATCTTGAGAAGCTTGAGGAAGAAATCAAAGACACCCTTAATAAATTGCAGGAGACCGAGGGAATGATTCTATTGAAGGAAAAAGAATTGGCAATGGCTAGATATCAGAGGCTACTTTTGACAGCTGCTACTGCTAGAGCAGAAAAAACTGCCGCACTAGAAATGGGTGATGAGGAAGAAGCTAATCTCCTGCTTGCTGAAGCTGAAGCAGCAGACTCTGAAGCTGAGAAACTTCAATCAACATACAATTTCAAGGCTGAAGACTCTGCATATTTGCGAAAACATTTGATTTCAATGAATCTTGTATCGCATCTTGATCGGAAGCAACTGGCAGAATTAGCTGTGTCACCTGATCTATTTGCTGGCTGAATGTTGAAGCAAAATTTTTTGGTGGCTTTAGTGATAATCAATGGAAGATTTAGGAGGAGGATGCGAATGCTCGTAGTTACTTGAAGTGCTGAAGTGCATCTCTACATTTTAATGATTACTGAGTGTATGAGATTTGTTCAATTTGCCCTCTTTCAAATTTTGAGGTGTTTTTTCCCTCCACCCCCAACTAAAAATAGAACGGAATAATTTGGAACAATAAGAATATATTTGTAACATTGGTATCATGTTTGAAGATGTAGATCTGCTGTGAGGATTGTATTTCTTTTCGAAGTTTTGATTGCATGATTTGGCCCTTCAAAAATTACATAAGTTGTGGCTTCTTGTTTTTTCAAATAATTGAAATCTATATATCTTCAAAAGGGTAATATTATAAGTTGAATTTGTAATTGTAATTCACATCATTTTGGTATTTACTATCTTGACTTAAAACAATGAGGAGGAACTTCTTGCAAATCACTGTATTATAATCTACCCCACTAACAGCATGTTTAGGAAAGCTGTAAGATTATAGGAAAGCGGTAGGAAATCACTCTATTATAAACTATTCTAAGATTATATTTATTTCAATAATCACTTATTTTGATAATTACTTATTTGAAGAACAATTTATATTTTGGTACTTTTTCTAAATAGTGATTTTAAGTTAATCTGTGTTGTTTGGATGATTAAAAAATAATCATTCTTTTTATGGTAAATAACTAACATGGGATAGGTTGGGTTTTGCAAACAATGTTTTTGTCTTCAAAATCTCATTTATTTGCCTCTGGGCCTTCTAGCTTTTCATATATTTTACTCTTTTCATCAAATAACATTGTTTTGTCTATCTATCTGCTAAAAATTGCACTAGCTGAAATTATTCTCATCAAGTTACCCAAACAAACTTAGGTGTATTTATTTGTGATTATTTTGGCTAATAATAACTTTTTTTCAATAATTTTTTTAAAGTAATGAACTTTTACAAAAAAACAATGTTAACAACAATGATTTTTATTTAAAATTTGCTTACTTTCATTTTTACGTTTTCCAAAGAATTTTGAACTTAAAATAGTGAAATTTAAAATGAAAATGAAAACTAAAAACTGAATTTATAATTTTAGCAAGCATTTTCAATTTTCTTCTTCATCCAAAAATTTGAAAAAATGGAAAATTCAAAAAAAACCTTTAAGTTTTCAGCTTTTGGAGAAGCTAAAAATTAGTAACTTCTTAAAAAAATCAATTTTCAACTTTTTTAGATTATATATAAAATTTAGCTTTCATAAATACTTTTTTTAAAATCTGAAACAAACATACCCTTAAATTTTCAAAATTATTTTTTTTTTAGAAAAAAAAGCAGTTTTATTAGATTCTCAAACATGCAATAAATCTTCTTTTGTTTTGTCACAACTAAATCTTCTTGAAGAAACTAACAAAAATAGCCTAAGTGGCTTTTCGGTTTTGACTTAAGGGGGCATGGTTGGATTTTTTGGATGTTTTTTTTGAAAATTACTTTTTTAAAATGATATTTTTTATATGTTCAAAATCATTGAAATCTATTTATCTTTAAAATAATTATTTTTTAAAATAATCAGGATATTAAATAAAATTCTATTTTCAACTTTTTTTAATCATATATTGAGGATATGTTTCTCTTAGATTTTTTGAAAAATAATTATGAAATTTAAATTATATATATTACAATTACAATTTTACCATGATTTGGTACTTTTTTTTTTTTTGATAAACACTTCACTCTTTTTTAAATATAAGCTTCGTGATCAATTCTTTTAAAAATCGAAACAAACACACTTTTTAAATATAACAGTTGATTTATTTTCTTTAGCAGTTACCTTTTTAGCTCCTAAAAACACAGGTGAGAAGCAATTTTTTCAAAATCCTGATTTTTGTTTGAAATTATTCAAATATAAAAAAATAATTTTTTTTAAGTGATTTACTTTTTATTTTTTTTAATAAAACAAACTCGACCGAATTTCTTACCATAAAAGAGAAACTCGTCCGAACGCCCCTTACTCCTCATAAAAAGAGCGCTTCATGCCTTGAAGGGCAAAATCAGTTTCCGAGTACAAGTATCAAGCCTTCAGCCCTAGCTGGCTAACTCCAATGAACTCTCAAACACACACGGTAGGTTCCTCGCTTTTCTTTTTCTTGTTCTCCGTTCTCACGTGTGTTGTTTTTCAATGCCCTTGCTTTTTTTTTTTTTTTTCTGTCAATCATCTTCGGTGCTGGTGACTGTTGTTCCCTTTTATTCCCTCAGGAGGAAGAAGAAGGAGCAGAGCATCTCTTCAAACGCTTGCAGGATTTCCCAGATGATGCCTCGCTACATTTTGACATTGTGCGCATTCGTTCTTTGATACTCTCATATATGTGCATCTGTGAGTTATCCACTTTTGATAAATTATCTATGCGATGTGATGATTCAGGGCTTATTCTTTTGGGAAAAAGGAGGTGAAGCTAAGGAAAAAGCGGCTGAACATTTTCTGCAATCGGCCAAATTGAACCCTAAGAATGGAGAAGCTTTCAAATATTTGGGGCACTATTATGACCGCGTTTCCCTTGATACTCAGAGAGCCCTTAAGTGTTACCAACGAGCTGTTGCTCTCAATCCTGATGATTCCGATTCTGGGGTAAGCCTAGTAGTAGTTTCTGAAAGACAAAACCGCCAAGTGGTTCCTCTTAAATTTTGCGTCAAAACAAATTGGTCCCTGTATAAAAAAAAAGCAGACAAATTGGTTCTTTTAATTGACATGGACTTTTCTGGGTATTCGTTCTTTTTTTTAGAGAGAACAATTTGTCTGACTTGCATTTAAGAGCGACTAGTTTGGGGTTTAGTCTTTCTGAAATGTTCATTTTGAATGGTATTGAATGTGATAATTTAGCTTTTGTTTCGTATAATTTTTTTGGTTTTTTCCCTTTTCCCTATCAGGAAGCTCTCTGCAGTTTACTTGACCAAGGAGGAAAGGATTGTTTAGAGATAGCGGTATGCCGCGAAGCTTCTGAAAAGTCACCTAGGGCTTTCTGGGCTTTCCGCAGATTGGGTTTCCTGCAGGTTTCGTCCTTCGATTTCTTTTGCTTTTGTAATGTAATATTTATTAGGGCAGAATCACTGTTCCACATGCTTTGTGTAGACTGCACTTCTCCTTGCACTGAAATCATAGTAAATTTTCTTAGGTGGATTATGATTGAGAGTTTTCCAGTGATTCATAATAGAGTAGAGTTGAAAGCTAGTTCCCCATCATTTGGGAGTTTTAAGGGCGTTTGGATGAGGTTTTTTTGGGGGTGAAAATCATTTCTTTCACCCAAAAAATAACTTATTGAATGATTTTTTAAAAATATTCAGAATCTAAAAAAAAAAAAATAGATTTCAACTTTTTTCTAAAAACTGGAAAGAGTAACTACTAGAAAAAATTTTGTTTTCAACTTTTTCAATTATATATAAAATTTAAGTTTCATGATCACTCCTTTTTTTTTCTAAAAAAAATCTGAAACAAACACAGCTTTACTGATGGAGTGTTGGGAAAATCATCTGTGTATTTAAAGCCACTATAATTAGTAACAAAGTGGAGTGAGAATAATTTTAATGTTACAGAGATCAGGATATTACAATGGATGAAAGGAATAAAGGATTCACTAGGCAGAATAGAATTACAAATGAATATATTAGAGAGAAAGTTAGGGTGGAACCTATTGTAGAAAGCATAGTAGAAGAGGAAGGCACCCACTTGCTCAAGAGCATTTCACCTCCACTTCTACGCCCAATTTCACCCTGTAAAGCCTGCATCTATGGGTGAACTGAAATTCTATAAGAAGCTGCTAGACTAAGGGCCTATTTGGATAACAGAGTTAATGACATTTTTCAACCTTCTAGAAGTCAAAAGTCGCATTTGTCCTGTTTGGTTATATTGCTTATTACTTATCAAAAAGTCAATTTTAGTTTTTTTTGGGAAGTTAAAATATCTAACTTTTCAAAAATCACTTTTCAAAACACTAAATACTTTTGTTATTGTGTATCTAAAAACAAAATAATTTATTCATCAATCAGAAGCTCTATTCTGGAACATGCACATTTTACAACTAGGGTCCTATTTGTACTTTTAGTAGGGTTTAAATTGTAAATAATATATTTTTTAAAATATCAATATTTCATTTCAAACCCTTAAGTTGCGGTATAGAAATGTGAGGTTTTGAGGTGGAGTGTTTTGGGTTCCTCAGCTCAACCACTCCTCTCTTTTACTAAAAAGTCTCCCAAACAACTGGTTTCACATCTTCCACCACTCTGCTCTATCACAGGCCACCTGACACCATCCATCCAAAGATACTCTTCGTTAACATGCTAAAATAAGGGTGGGCATGGATTGGTTTATTGTGAGAACCAAATCAAATTGAACCTAACCGGATTTCCAATTCAATTTTTTGAACTAAACTAGTTGTACAATCCTGAACCAGTTCAGAAACTATTCAAAACCAAATAAAGTAGTTTTGAACTAGTTTCAGATAATTTTGAAAAAATGTGAAGAGTGTTTTAGTTGATCTAAAACCAAGATCTGCAACTCCACATTGAACACATTCACGGAGCAAGCAGTCCCTGCTCCCGACAACAGAATCCATTGTGGATCCCTTCCCCTCCACTGCGTGATCCACCTCCTTCACCACAAAACCACTTTTCCGATCCGCTTCCTGGTACCGCCTCCACCGCACGATCCACCACATGATTAACAATCTAACTTAACTCACTTCAATCTTATTTTTTTTTCTGACTTTGCCTTAATTAAAAACACTCAAAACATAAAACCCTAGATTTCCTTCAGAATAATTATGATCCTCTGCCTCTTATTTTTAATTTGAGATATGATTTGTATTAATTGGAGATTTGACTCCAGATATAGTGATCTTCAAGCAATTAAACGGCATTCAAGACACGATTTTTTGGCTTAATGACATGAATAAAAGTTGTAGGCATGTGTCTTAGCTTTGTTTGGGTACTTGTTTCACCTCGATTAGATGTCTACAACTCATGTTATGACCCAATTAGTGCACATTGCTCAAGTTTCAGCGGCAGCAACTCTGTTTTGACTTTGCAGCAAAATCGAGCCACTAGACATCTGAATTAGCTTTTGACTACTTCATGAAAGTTGTAGTTTGTCATGGCAGCGGAGCAATGATGTTGTTATTCATGTTGGTGGGCTGGTGGCGAGACTATCATTGTCTTGGATGTGAGAGCCAAGAATGGTTCTTGTTAAGAGAAAGAAGATAAGGTGAAGTGGTTTCAGTAACCGCAGTTCACTGATTATGTGTAGAGATTTGGTTAAACCAAACCATTTGAAGAATAAAGGTTCAATTTTAAACAGTCTTTAAAAACTGGTTTTTTAAGGACTGGTTTGATTGGATTAAAATTCTGGTTTGGTTCAATGGCACCCCTAAGTTAAAGAGCTTAAGTTGAGTTATAGGCATACTTAACAACTGCATTCTGCAACCCTTTCATATCAAACCAAATCAACTAATATAATGGTAAAAGTTTCTTGAAATGATGTTGACATCTGACTATATCAGAATCTCTCACTTGAGTTACATTGTGTTGACACCTGCCATTTATTAATATTATTCATAACTGAACAGGTTCATCAAAAGAAATGGTCTGAAGCTGTTCAGAGTCTTCAACATGCCATACGAGGCTATCCAACATGTGCTGATCTGTGGGAAGTAATTACACATCTCTTTCCTTCCATTGGATTTCCAATTTCCATTTTCATCGTTTTTTCTTAATGCATATCTAAAATTTTTTCAGGCTTTGGGCCTTGCTTATCAGCGACTGGGTAGGTTTACTGCAGCCATAAAGGTACCTCTCTGCTTGGGTTCCCTTTTATATCTTCTGGATGATTGATCCCTTAACCACTTATTTACTTGTGAATTCTCCACCAGTCTTATGGCCGTGCCATCGAGTTGGATGATACTATGGTCTTTGCTTTGGTTGAAAGTGGAAATATCTCTTTGACACTGGGTTCATTTAAGAAGGTACACTTCCCTAATAATTGGTTGATATTCTTGTATTTTTCCTAGCTGGGAATTCTTGTTCTCAGAGTGGTTCAGTTTCTTCCATCCATCTGTTTTCCTTTGGCTTGATCAATGTTGGTTGATTATATGATTGGGTAGATGTGTTCAGCCTGTCTTTTTTCTATTACTTGATTGATGGCATTAATTGATCATGTTGTTTGGAACTTGGAAGAATGATTCAAAAGAATGTGGGGGCTTGTTTGGTTGTTTTGGTGTATAGCTAAAATGGTGTATGATAGTCTTAATTTTGGCCAATGTTACTTTTTAGTTGTCTAACATGTTACTATTTGCATGTTACCAAACACCATAAAAACATGCTAGAATATCCCAGAATGTCTTCATTATATTTGAATTATCTCAGAAGATCTTTAAAAACACATATTCTTGTTAAGGCCATACCTTTTTAGCCCTTTTCATCTTCAAATCTCCTAATTTCATTGCTAGAAAACTCATCCATGGTCGGCACTTGGCGTTGCAATTTCACCCTTTCTGGCTACTACCACTCCGTATTTGGCCAGATACTCTTGCTGTTTGGTCTTGCATTTTACTTGTTTTGGTCTTTGTTCCTAATAGTTTGCTGTGATTCTTCCTTTTATTATTTTGACCCTTGGCTGAGTTATCGATATTTGGTCTTAACTTTCTTTTTGTTTGCCTCTGGTTGATGGGCTTGTCTATGTGGTTGCTTTGCCACCATAATTTGGTTACATCTTTTTTTTTTTTTTTTGAGTATTATGTTATGGTTGTTGTATACCATTTTTCCCGTCTGATTACTTGAAGAAAAAGAGACCGGAGAAGTTTTGAATAAACTGCTCAGTTATTTCATCAAGATTATATTATACATGAAATAGAATCTACGCAATAATTTTTTTCCTATTTGCAAGACAATAATATAGGGTTTGATCTATTTCCTATGGCACTGTCTTAAGATATGTGAATCTAGCTAGTTATAATATTTCAACACATTCCAACACACCCCTTTAGCTGATGCGTATATGTCATACACACCAAGCTTGCTACAAATGTAATAAGGTTTAGGACTTTGGAGGGACTTAGTGAAAACACTGGCCAACTATCCATTGGAGTTGACAAAGTATATTTAGTAGTTTATTTGCCTCCATTAAAAAAAACACCAAAAGTGAGTAAATCAACTCTATTTCAACAAAACCGTGCCACATGCTCTTCCTGCTTCAACAAAAAAGTCAACTTTATTTCAGAACTGGAATTTCTCCTGTCTCAGCCCTCTCTTTTGTAGGTAGAATGTCTCTAATCCACAATATATATTTCTGTGAACTAGATTTTGGTCTTTAGTTTGAGTTTTATTTTGCAATTTTAAATGCAAAAAGGTTAAATATATTTTTTGGTTCTTATAATTTTTTTTTGGTTGGTTTTGATCCAATCTTTTTCAAAAGTTTGGTTTTGGTTCCTATTGTGTTAGGCCAGTTGTTAAGTGGTGATATTTATGAGGACCAAAAGAATATTCTTAAAATATTTATGAGGACCAAATCCAAAATTTTCAATATTTATGAGTACTAAATGCATATTCTTAAATACTTATAGGGACCAAAATTAAAACAAGGCCTAAAAGCAAAAGTTTTTTTAAAAACTTGGTTCACCAATTTTTTAGAGACCAAATGATACGCGCTCAAGAGGGCTATATTGGACATTCCAACACCAAAGGGCAAGATTGATCTTATCATGAATGGTCAAGAAAGAGACTATTTATTTAGTTTATATATTTAGGTTTTCTAAATTTGTATTTATTTTATTTAGTCTTGATTTGTATTTTGTTTAGTTTATTCAGCCCAGATTTGTTATTTTAGGATTCAAAAATTCTTAATGGGCTTAGGATTAGATTAGATTTATTTAAATATTTACCCTAATAAGAGGCTATAAATATCTCTACAAACCCATTATTAGGAAGGTTTTTCAAGATATGAAATTGAAATCCCTCATCGGTGTTCTGTGTGATGCAGAATTTTATTTGTGTACGTGAGGTTGAGTGAAACCCTCTACTTGTTACATCAATAAATTGAATAGAGGTTGAGTGATTCTCTTTTATTCAATTTCAAACTTTTATCGTATCTTGATAATCTACGTATCTAAGGACGATGTATTTTAGGGGTTGGTATGTATGTCAAGCTTGTGCCAATCATCTACATTTCTAAGAACGAGTTTCTAGGGGTTTAGGTGGGAGGGTTTTTATTCTATTGCTTGTTCTTATCAATTTATGTGTTGGGGTTTTTGGATCTTTATATCTATGGGGTTTTGCATCACCAAAATCAAAATTCACTATACTTTTAAGGACCAAAACATATGTAAGCCAATGTGAAAATATGGAGAAAATGTAAGGGTTTGTTTGGTTGCTGTTTTCATTTCGTATTGTCCTTTTCTATGTTTTCTATTATCACAATGTCCTTCTCAAAATTCTGAAAACAGAAACCAAGGAAATAAAAACAGAAACCAATGTGAAAATATGGAGAAAATGTAAGGATCTAATTGGTTATTGTTTTCATTTCCTATTTTCTTTTTCTATGACTTCTGTTTTCACTCTGTCCTTTGCAAAATTCTAAAAACTGAAACCAAGGAAATAAAAATAGAAAATGAAAACTGAAACCAAATAGGCCCTAAATGTAATGGTTCAATTATTCTCTCTGCTAATGGTTGTGTGATGATACTTGGTAATGCTTCCCTCCTCCCTTTGTATGAAAGGGAAGAAATGAACAGTTGAAGTTAGAGGTCCATATGAATGCTATTATATTTTAATGTTGCAAAGATTGTTTTATTTTAATAAAAAAATGTGATAAAATTATCATATTCTTTAAAATGGAAGACAAGAGTTTATTTAATTATTTTATGGGATAATTACATTGACCGCCCCTAAGGTCAATTGATATTACACTTGCCCCCTCTTAGATTTTAAAATTTCACTCACCTCCCTTGATTGTATAAATATCATTACATAACATCCCTTATGGGTAAATAACCATAAAAATAACAGAATTAATTTTAAAAGTTTAAAAGACATGCCAAATGACTTTTATGCCCTCATTTGCTTTTCCAATTTCTACAAGATGTCATTCTTCATCACAAGAACAAATCAATCCTTCTTTCCCTTCAGTATTGAATCTTTAACTAAAATGTGACAGGATCAATCAAATCAAAATATATGAAATCAAAACCCATAAAATAGAACACCACAACCAAGATAAATGAAAAAGGTGCTCACGGCAGCATTATTGCAAGTCACCAGAAGGTTCTCACTTCTCTTTTTTTTTCATTTTGAGCATGCAAGAGTAAAGAGAGAGATGGAGAGAGAAAAAAATGAAAAGGTTGCATGTGACTCCTGACAATGCTTGCGGCCTTGCCGGTGGCACGGCACGATGGCCAAGGTGATGGCGGTGGCTACCAGCAGAAGGCGACAACAGCACAGAGCAGTGGAGTGGTGGCATTAAGAGGTTACTGTGCGCGATGGAGGAGAAGGAGATCGCGACAGCAGATCATGACGGGAAGGGAACGGTGGAGAGCGACCAGATCTGTAGTTGTGTGGGAAAATACCGCAAGCTTTGTAGTTTGCGGCAGAGCTCATAGCTTAGGGAGCGGCCCGTTGTGATGCATAGCGGCGACTAAGATGGGCCCTTTTTTTAATTTCATTTTACCTTTTCATTTATGCTCTGGTTCGTGCTGCCTGTTCCGTTTGTGATCGTTTGGGTTTTGATGATGATTTTTTCTTTGGGACTTTTTGTTCTATTCTAAGGGGGTGAATATTGTTAATTTGATGGTCCAAATGTTGCTTCTGGCTGGTTTTAGTTTAGGATTTATGATAGATTCTTTAGCTTGCTAGGGGTGTTGAAAAGAGCTAGATTTGTTCTTGTGGTGTAGAGTGGCATCTTGTGAAAATTTAAAAAGTAAATGGGGCATTAAAGCCATTTGGCATTTTTTTAATGTTTTAAAATTAAATATCGTGTTATTTTTATGGTTATTTACCTGTAAGGGGTGTTAATGTAACGATATTTATACAATTAGGGGAGGCGAGTGAAATTTTAAAATCTGGGAGGGGTAAGGGTAATATCAACTGATCTCATGGGAGGTCAACGTACTTATCCCTTATTTTATCTTTATTAACATAGAAATGTTAACTTAGCCTAGTTTTATATTTTATTTAAAAGTTAGTTTAATTATTCTTAAGTCCCTACAGTTTCACTAAAATTTCAAGTAGTTTCCTAATGCCACATTGGATGCTACATTAGTGTTTCTAATGATTCTGTAATGGTGAGTTGCTTGAGAGACTTGATTACAAATTTTTAAACTATAATGACCTAAATGAAAACTAAGTGAAATTTTCGGGACTTCTAGAGCAATGAAATCTTTTTAAAATTAAGAGGGAGGTGGGGGTATCCTTTGTTATTGGATAAAAATATGAATGATATTTTTTGAAACGTAATGTGCTCATTTATTGTGTTACATTTTCTCTTTTCTATTGCTTTTGATTCTTGAAAAAGTAGCTTTCGATTTTTGTCTCAACAAAAAGTAGAAAGACTTAGGTCTCATTTGGGTAAGTAACTTATTGAAGCGCTTATAGAAAAGTAACTTGTGAATAAGTTATTTTTTATTTAAATACATCATAATAAAAGCATTTATTTTCAGTGTTTTAGAAAGTCTTCTTAAAAAGCAAGATATTTTAACTTATCAAAAAGCACTAAGAATAACTTTTAGAGGAGTGATAAGTTGTTTAGACAAACAGGACAAAAAGTAAAAATATGATTTTTGACTTCCAGAAAGTTAAAAAAAGTCATGAGTTGTACTATCCAAAGAGACCCTTATTATTTATTGTGTTGCATTACTCATTGTCTTAGTTCTTTGATTTAATTATTTCATATGTGAACCCTATAATTTGAACATGCTGAAGCTTTTATGATATGCTGGAACTTTTTGTATACAGGATAGAGGATTGATTAGCACGGTGTATGTGAAGTCATGTGAACACTCGTGTGTCTTGACCATGGCTAATTAGAAACTTGGCTTGAGCTTTATTTATTTTAGTATTTTCAACTAGTTAGTAGTTACTAAAGATAGAAAAGGGAGGACAAGCTGTAATCCACAAGAAGAGAGAAGCCCCTTTAATTTTGCATTATATGGGAGTTTGAATTTATAGTCTTGCCCCCTTTAGCCTTTTTCTTCCCCTGGTTATGTCTCGACTATGTTTGGTTTTCTGTGTTTTTATCAAATTGGAGCCAGTAACAAAAGCAGGAGTGTGTATAGATTATTCCATTTGCCATTGAATCCATTTGCGAAATTCCAAAAGTTGTTTGATTAGTGTCCAGTTGTTTTTATGCATTAATGTTATGCGTAAATTTTATTGGGGCCTCTTTCCACGTGAAGGGAGTTGAACACTTCGACAAGCTCTGGAGATTACACCACATTGTGTTCCTGCCCAATATGGACTTGCTTTAGGGCTGCTTGGTTTGGCAAAGGATTGTATTTACTTGGGAGCATATCAGTGGGGGGTTTCATTGTTAGAGGTTTGTTCTTTTTGAAATTTTGTTTTGATGTTGATAATTTTCATATTGTTCCTTGTTAAGTTTAATTCTTCCATTTTGGCAACATTTAGGAACATCATTGAACTGACTGCAGGAAGCATCTGAGGTTGCAAGAGCAAGTGCTTATTTTGTTAGGAATGTCTCGTGTATCTGGAAACTACATGCTGATATTCAGGTATCATTTGCTTTGTAAGTCTTTAAAGGTTTTCACTGTTCTCAAAACTCTATTTTCAGGTATCATTTATTGTATTAAATGCTCTTTAAGTTGTTGATACGTTGGTATCATGACATGGGTTTTTCTTCTCTGGTAATGTATTATTTAATTCCATTTTATTTTCTGTTTGTGGTAGATTGCATTTGCAAGATGTTATCCTTGGATTGAGGAAGTCCAAGAATTGGAATCTAATAAGGAAGCTTTCAGTGCTTCCATCATTTCTTGGAGGAGGACCTGCCTTTTAGCTGCAAGACTTGCTAGGTTTTCGTATCAACGAGCCTTGCACTTGTCTCCATGGCAAGCAAACATCTATGCTGACATTGCAGTAACTTCAGACCTTATCACCTCATTGGACAAGAATTACCAACAAAACTCAAATGCATGGTATGATCTACGTAATCTGATTGCTTTTAACAATATTTTTGACTGTTGTGCTTCCCTAAATTTGATTGTTTTAGCAGGCAGCTGTCAGAGAAAATGTCAATGGGAGCCTTGCTGCTAGAGGGTTACAATTTTGAGTTCTGGGTGACATTGGGATGTTTATCTGATCATATTGCACTAAATCAACATGCTCTAATCAGAGGATTGCAATTGAATGTATCTCTAGCTGTTGCCTGGGGATATCTTGGGAAGGTACTGTCATGTGTCATCAGTAAAAAGTGAAAATCCAACTTGATAATTATGCAGTGTTATTATTGGTTCTTCTTGTTTATATATATATATACACACACACACACACATACTGGTTGCTCTAGTTTTTATAAAAAAATATTGGTTGTTCTTGTCAAGTAGCATATATATATATATATATATATATATATATATATATATATATATGGGGCTACATTGACTGGGCATACAAAAACTAAGGGAACTAAATTTTGTGTTAGATATGGGCTGTGACGTTAGAATATATGGATTAGCAATCAAAATTACTTAGGTTTATGTATCCAAGACATTAGCATAGGAAATAGCTTTACTTCATTATATGACTAATTAAATAACAAACCATAAGATTAGCACCCTAAGTAAGCTGAGGAAAGTGGGGAACCCTCTGCTGGTCAGAACCCTCTCCCTGCTGCCTACCACCAGCTTTGATACTGGTGATAAGCAGCCAAGGAAAGTGGGGAATCCACCCTCAAAAGCCAGCTGTTAATGGGGAGAACCGCTCTTCTTAAGTACAATACCAAGCAGCCCTTACTACTCGATATGGGACTTTGGGCATTCCATACTACCCAGGTCCTTATGTGCTACACCGAGATTTATGGTCTTGATTATAGTGACATTTCTCCCCAGCAGCCAAAATTGGCTCCATTCACTTTTTTCTTTTAGTGACTATTGTTCGTCATAGGCATCTTTATCAACTAGAAATAAAGAATTCTTTTCTTCATTGAAATTTATACGAGGATGTCCAAATGGAACAACCACCTAGTTTTGTTGCTCAAGGGAACATTGGCCTAGTTTTTCTTCCTCTCAATGCATCAACCTTATTGTGAATGTAGATGGTATTATCGTCATTATTGGTAATAATTTTGTTGGTATTGAAGATTTGAAACAATACTTGATCTTGGTAAGTTTCAATACT
Source organism: Dalbergia oliveri (assembly GCA_030441495.1). NCBI lineage: Eukaryota > Viridiplantae > Streptophyta > Magnoliopsida > Fabales > Fabaceae > Dalbergia > Dalbergia oliveri. The sequence goes on along the minus strand of JAMLFY010000004.1, from coordinate 18,418,632 downwards.
TTTTAGGATTCAAAATTGCACAATCTAAACATGGCAGTTCTCTTTCCTGGAGGAAATTTGCCTTGGATATTCTAGAAGAGGCTGGCATGACAGGTTGTAAGCTAATACACCATTAGCCCAAGTATATTGGAGGAGGAAGCGTAGTCTGAAAATAATGAGCCTAAGAATGTGGGTGGGCAATTATCAAGCATTTAAACAAACAATTGGCATGTTAAGAGAATTCATTCAGCAGTTTCGGGAAGTTATCCAGGAGTTAGACAAACAGTTGGCAAGGGAATTTTTCGGGCAGTGAATTTGCAGGAGACAGGATACAGAGGTGTTTGGGGGCGGGTATAGAGGTTTAGGCAATATTTGAGTGTATTTGGGCAGTGTGGGTTCGTGGAGCACCTTGGTGTTTGGGACTACATTTTTATTTTGTACTCTGAATCTGGTCTTCTTCTTACTTGTTTGGAGTGTTAGAATTTACTTAGGTTTGTCTAATTCAGGATATAGTTGCCTTGAACATATATTTATACATTTTCAGTTCTCATCAGAAAGCCCATTGATACAATCCAATGTCAAACTTCTAGCAGGACAGGGAGAGCCATTGTCAGACCCTTGATAACACCAAAGAATGATTGGGACACTAAATTATCTCACAATAACTAGACCAAACACTATCTATGTTGAGTCAGTCACTTGATTCCTCATTTGAGTCACGTTGAGATGTAGCTGGTCAGGTGCTTAGATACTTCAAAGGAACTCTAAGAACAGGATGCTATATGAGGATAAAGAGCATATTGAGATATGTGGTTATATGGATACTAATTGGGGAAGTTCTCCTTTAGATAAACGCCCTACGTCAAAGCAATGTGTTTTTTTGGTGATAATTTAGTACTTTTGAAAAGTAAGAAGTAATTTTTGGTTGCTTGCTGTAGTGCGGAAGCTGAGTACCAAGCAATGGCAATTGCTATAGGAGTTACGTGTTTGTAAAGAGCAATCTATGAAGCTTGTATGTGATATTCAATTAGCTCTACTTGTAGCTTCATGAAAGAACAAAGCTTATTGAGATTGATTATCACTTTGTGAGGGAGAGAAACTGCTTCTGGTTTTGTCAATTCCAATAAGCAGCTGACTAATGTTTTCACTAAGTCCCTCTGAGTCCTTGGGTTAATATATAAATAGGTGTGGAGTGTATAATATATATGCATCAACTTGAATGGGAGTGTTAAAAATATTGGGATTAGCAATCAAAATTGATTAGCAAGTAACGGGTAAGCAGATACTGGAATGTACGAGTATGTATTAAATTGAAGGGGAAACAGACAATAGCAACAAAAGCAGAGAGAGAAAGTCAGAGCACTAAGCAACTCAACCTCTCCTTGCCTAAAATAGCAAAATACCACCCCATCCTCCCCCCCCCCCAACCCAAAAAAAAAAAAAGCCTAGCAGCCAATTAATTCATTTGCTCTAACAGAATTCACGTGACTCAACCCTCACTAGGCCTCAGCAAGAGTCACTCTCCCTCTACCCCAAAACCATTAAGGCCCTGGCCCATGATATCAGCTGCAATTGTTGAGTCAGCCAACAATTCTTTCCAAAACTACCCATAACTCTTTTCCTCTGATACACTTTTAGTCCTTTTGGAAATTTGTCTCTAACAGAAGTAGTTTAGTTTATTATTGTAGTATTGTAATTAAGTTTGTAGTTAATATCTATGTACCTGTATGTTGAACGCAATTTATCAATCATTTTATGTATTTCCTTATTTTCAAGTGTTGACATGGACATGGTAACCTATGCACCTTTGGTACATTTAATGCACAGCATTCTATGAAAGACCTTCTGAAATTCTTTGTGCAGTTTTTTTCAACTGGCTATGATTGTCTATTTTTCTTTTTCAGCTGTATTGTAAAGTGGGTGAAAAGCAGTTGGCTAGGCTAGTGTTTGATCGGGCTAGAAGTATTGATCCTGGCCTTGCTTTGCCATGGGCAAGCATGTCAGCTGAGTGTTGTGTGAGGTATAGTAATATTTTCATTTATTTTATCATTTTGATGTAGCATGTAAATGGAAGTTTCATCTATGTCTGTTGGTTTACTGGTTTTCCAACTATATGCTGTTTTTTTAATGTAGGGAGCCTGCACCTGATGAGGCATTTGAGAGCTGTTCACGAGCTGTGCAGACAATGCCTGTAATTTACTAATTTCTGTCACTTCACATTAAATGTGTTGGTGTTTTTTTCGTTTTTACTGTCGCATTGTGGGGATTTGGTGTGTATTTATCATCATTGTGCATTTGTTGTTTGGGAATTATTATCAGGGTCGTCATTGGTGTCTGTTCCTTGGTGTGTGAGGGGGATTTTCCTGCCAATACTTGTTTCATAGATTGGACACATTATTTTAGCCAAATATTTTTTTTGCTGGTCTGTTTAAATTTTTATTACTTTCTTTTAAATATTTCTTGATTATTACTTTGCAGTTGGCTGAATTCCAAATTGGGCTCACTAAGCTTGCTATGTTGAGTGGCCATCTTTCATCTTCACAGGTTAGATTATATGGTAGATTGGTAATTTGCTGTGGTGACTACTCATTTTCACTTGTAAAATAAGGAACAGGAGAGTGGCTGAAATACCTCAGATAAATTCTCGTTCAACAAACAAGTATATATATGCATGAGATATCAACTACAACACATTTACAAGAACAGTAACTAAATGCTTAAGCTATTCCACATGATATTTAACATTACCGATGCTAATTCTATCATTGTTCCCATGCTAGCTAATTATCTTACATTCAACAGTAAATTATTCGCTATTCAACATTTTCTTTTGGCTCTTGTGAAGCAGCAGCTGGCCTTGTTATTTATGCTAAGGCTGTATTTAATTGCCACAGGTTTTTGGAGCTATTCAGCAGGCTGTGCAGCGTTCTCCTCACTACCCTGAATCCCATAATTTACATGGTCTGGTTTGTGAGGCTCAAAAGATTATAAGTCTGCTGCTACTTGTTATAGGATAGCTCGTCATGCAATTAACATTGGCTCACAGAGTATTCAAAACTCACAAACCAAAGACATATCAATTAATTTGGCAAGATCACTTTGTAAGGTGCATATGCTAGAGATCTCCAGTCTTATTTTTTCAAATTGTATAATGATGTTCAATAACTCATACTATTGAGGCAGGCAGGGAATGCTGTTGATGCTTTACAGGAATGTGAAAATTTGAAGAAAGAAGGTTCAGTCTCAGATTTTACAATTAACTTCTTCAGAGATCTTCAATTTTTTTTTTTAATTTTAAATTTTAAGGATTTATTGTTGGGATTAAATATTAAATCGCTCTATTACTCAAATCATTCTTGTTCACTATAACTCATCCAACTTTTCTCCTGTTGATAACTCCTAAGAATGAATTCTGAAGCTAATGGAAGCTGTATATTCTTGTGAACTGCCACATGTAAATCATTGATTTGTGGATGCTTTGCTTCATGTTTTTGCCCGGGAATTTTTGTGAAGTATGTTGTGACTGATTGTACTGTGAAAAGATGTATGAATTTTTCTTGTCCATTAACAACTTTGTATGATATATTGTTTAAGGAGCGCTTGACGTTGAAGGTTTACAAGTATATGCTTTCTCGTTGTGGCAACTCGGTGAAAATGATTTGGCACTCTCTACAGCCAGAAGTCTTGCAGCAAGTGTTTCTTCTATGGAAAAGACAGCGGTGGAAATGGCCATTAGTTTCATCTTGAGATTATTATACTACATTTGTGGACTGGATGCAGTCATAACTTACATTGTGAAAATGCCAAAGGAGCTACTTCAAAGTTCAAAAGTTAGTTTTGTTATGTCGGCTATCAATGCTCTTGATGGAAACAATCGTCTTGGATCTGTTGTCTTAAGTGGTCAATATTTTCTCAAATATCATGATGAAATTGCCAGGATGCACTTTTTAATAGCACTTGGTAAACTGGTATCTTTCCAGCCTCTTAATTCATCATCCTTTATTTGCCCCCATTCCCCCAAAAATGTGCTGCTTAAAGATGAATGCATTAATGTTAGAGTGTTATTTTGACAGGTGAAAAGTGGGTCTGATAGCTTCCTTGACGTTCACAGTGGAGTTGCCTACCTCAGAAAAGTTCTGCACATGTTCCCTAACTGTAGTGTGATAAGGTAGGCTCTTTTTATGACTAGACTAGTACCCTAACAGTATTTTGATTTGACAGGTTTCTTAGTTTTAATTAATCACTTTGTCTCTATAGTTGTACTTGATTTATAATTTGGACCATAAACATTTTTTCCCCACCAATTGGGTGTTTATAAGTTATTCCATTTTTAGTTAGGTCTTTACCATCACCTGTGTTAAACTCCATCAATATTTGTAGGGGAGGCAGGTGGAGTAGTGATGTGTCTAAAAGCCTGCTTAAGTACCCTGCCATCTCATCCTTTTCCTGTTTTCTATTTCTCCTTCCTTTCACTTTCCCTTGTATGTTTCTCCTCTGTCTTATCCATGTCCCCACAAGTTGATCGGTGGGTTGAATGTCATCAGCAAGCTGATTCGATCTGTGTTGTTTCTCTTATAAGAACAATGCTACAAAATAGAGCTTTTTGGGGAAGTTGTTTAACAATCGGCTTACTAAACTACTAATTATTGCATGGAAAAATACATACATGGGTGACAAAGGCTACTAATTATGCCCACTTTTGAAGGTTCAGGTGAACCTGGTTGTAGTTTCTAGGCTTCTAGCATGTTTGAAATTTGGCAAGGGGTAACTCACAGGTGAGGCTTGTGGTCTGCTGTCCTATCTGCAAAGACGGATTAAACTTGTAGAGAGATTGAGAAGAAAATTGGTTAATGCTGTTATGCAGAAGCACGAGTTTCATATTGGCTTGGTGTGAGATGCAAAAATCCTATTTAAAGTGGAGGAGCTCCCTTGTTAATGATCTGGGCATAATTAGTGTTGAAGAATTATAAATTTAGGATTAAGGAAAAGATGAAGATCAAACACAAATAATACTTTATATATTATTGAGAGATAATCCAATACAAAGTATTCTAATACTTTAATGTATACTAATGGTTAGGTCAAATACTAGTACTACTTGTATGAGCCCAAATCCACTGACAAGAAAGCTAATAACCCTAATTGAATAAGGAATGTGACAAATTAGGAATACTAACAGTTGCTTCCTTGATTATATGATTAATTGAATTCACAATATCTTCCAGATATATTCTACATTTATTTAAAGATATTCTTAATATTCTCTAACACCCTCATCATGTTTTAGATTGTCACATCTGCTAACCGTGAAAAACCATAATATGAAATTGGCAACTGCCAAAGTGCATAGCTTTTAGGATTCTACAACCTTCCTTTCAGCTCCTTCAATCTTCTTTTGGAATCTACTCGAAAATCGTTCCAAGACAAGGTGGGCTCTATGGCTTCTTTATGCATCACATGATACCAAGCAAGAGCTTAACCAATAACCACTCAAGCAAAAGCCAAAATCTATGCTTACCACTTGGCAAAAGCCAAAAAAACAAAAGAAGCTCATCAAATGATAAACAAGCTCAAAAGCCTAATCACCATAGACAGAAGCTAGTCACCATGCTTAACCATTCAAGACAGAATCAAAATCAAAGACTACATTTTTTGGCTCCCTTGAAGAAGCAATGATGGCAACCCTAAGTTTTTGCTGTGCTTTGGTGTATTTGGTAGGAAAGGAATGCTTAAATTTTAATGATTCCTTTTGGACAATTGACTCTATTTGGGATGGTATTATCTTTTAGGCATTTCTTTGGTGATATGCTCGTGGTTTGGTTTATGATGTTCCATTAGCTTATTTTCAAAGGGATTGGCATGCTTTATCGCATAGTTTATCCTTTTAGGATTTATTTGTTATTTTTGTATCTTAGTGAGGATATCTTACCCTCTTTTGTGCCAGTTTCTTCCCTTCTGGTAAAATTTCCTTTTCCATTGGGAATATAAAAAAAGAACTTGGCAGTAGAAAGAAAAGTAACAACTAACTCTTCAATAACCTCCAAGTGTTTGTAAATAAGTTTTGTTGGGGGGCAATTCTTTACTATATTTATTTTAATCTTGCTTATCCAATCTTGCAAGCTTTGTATGGGGTTTGCTAACATACTTTTTGTTGCACATTTCTCTGGGAACAGGAACCTTCTTGGCTATCTCTTGCTATCCAGTCAAGAGTGGAACAATTGCCATGTGGCGACAAGGTGTTGTAAACTGGACCATCTTGATCTTTCTGATCAAGAAGGTTTAAAATCAGCTTCCGATATTCATGGTGCTGCAGCAGTTGCTTGCTATGCCACAGGCCACAACAATCCAAAGTTTTCATTTCCAACTTGTACAAAGCAGAGTTCTAGTCATCCTGGGGCTATCAAATACCTGCAGAGGTACTGACTTTATTTCCCTTTATGCCCCAAAATTACCCCAGAAATTTGATCCTACTGTTTTATAAAATGTTTTGAAGTATGGATGTGCACATATTACTGCAGGATCAACCTTTTTTTTTTTTTGGGTTTAGGCAAAATATATATATTTTTGCAATCAAATTAAAGTACAACTATTTCAAACTTTTCTTTTCTTGAGAATATATTAGAGTTCACCACCAGTTTGGTGGCTCTATTTTAAGACATGTAAATATTATTATCCACGGGATAAAAATAATCTTCTCGCCCCAAACTTGCAGATACTTTCATCAGAACCCATGGAATCATGATGCTCGGTACTTGCTTATTCTTACCTATCTCCAGAGGGCACGCGAAGAGATTTCCTCATCAACTGTGTGTTATACTAAATCGTCTAATTTGTGTTGCTCTTTCAAATGAATTTTATAGCAAGAAAGAAATGTTTTATCAATATAGACACTTCCAACTTCTACTTTGTGCTTCTGAGATCAGTTTACAATGTGGGAATCACATTATCTCTATCACTCATGCCAAAAAGGCCTCTGAACGTGTGCTTCCTGATGATTATTTATTCTTTGCACACCTACTATTGTGCCATGGTTATGCAATAAAAGGTGATCATTCAAATTTTAAGAGAGAGTATCTACGATGCTTGGAGCTGGGGACATACTTCCATATTGGTTGGATCTCTCTCAAACTTTTGGAATGCCATTATGAGGTGCAAATTGATTCAAATGTGATTGATTTGAACTTTAAAGAATGTGTTAAAAGGTTGGGTGGAAATTCATGGAATATGTGGATTGCTGTATATAACCTGGTGAGAGGTATGGTTTCCTTTCAGAAGAAGGATTTAATCTCAGCTGAAGAGTTCATAGGACAGGCTTGTTCAATGGCTGGTTTTGAGAGCTGCATTTTTCTGTGTCATGGTATGTATTTGTTTTTTGTTTGGGTGTGAGCCTTCAGTTAACTCGTTTACTTTTTAACATTATGTTATGATATTGTACAGATTTATTTCATTTATTATGATAGGTATGATTAGATGTAATTATCTGTAATTTAGGCAAATTAGTATCTGACAATTATTAGGTAATGTGTCTATATATTGTAAAGCTTTCTGTATGGTTTTGAATTATAAGAGAAATTATTCACATCATTATGTTCTCTTTTCTTTCAAGTGATTACGTTGTATACTGTCATATATTTCTGCATTGTATCTCGTTCTCACTTGGAATACTTTAGGCAAATACTTGAATTACTTTGTGGCACCAAATTCCATCAGGAGTGTTTAAGATAATATAGAAAAAAGTGAAAGGGTACAAGATAGTTCTTTATCTTATCCATTTTCCTCTTGTCTCTTCCCACAATCCATTGTGATGAACTTTTAGATTAATATCCATCTGATCATATTGGTTTTATGCAGGTGCTATCTGTATGGAGCTTGCCAAGCAGTTTGATGGTTCTCAGTTCCTATCACGGGCTGTTAACAGTGTTGCCAAATTTCATGAGCTTTCGCTGATTCCATTACCTCTTGCCTCCTTATTGGTTGCTCAAGTGGAAGGAAGCCTCGGTTCTAAGGAAAAGTGGGACAAAAACCTTCGCCTTGAATGGTATAATTGGCCATCAGGTTTGATTTCCATTCTTTGAAAGCTAATTTTTTTTTTTAATTTTTTTTAAAGTTGTGACGATTGAAGTACTTGATAAACAAATATCTTACAGTTTCTGTTGCTACATTCCATATTAAAGATTTTCATTATCACTAGATATTTTAAGTGCTAGTGAGCAAAATTTGCTGGATTGTTTGGCTCAACTTGTTCAGATTGATCAAACTTCTACCTGATATCGTAGGGTTGAGTCAGAATGATGTGATTTATTAGTTGATCTCTTGCCGATTGATAGAATATCGTGCAATATTTGATATTGGTGTTTTCTTATACATTAATTTAACACATCTTTATATATATATATATATATATATATAATGTCTCTTATTTCTCCTTTTTCCCCCCAGAAATGAGGCCTGCAGAGCTTTACTTTCAAATGCATTTGCTTGCAAGACAGTTGAAAGCCGGACCCAATGCAACACCTAGCATAGAGTCCTCTCACAGTCCATGGAGTTGGGTAATTCGTGCAATTCACATGAACCCTTCTTGCATGAGATATTGGAGGGTTTTGCAGCAGCTTATGGAATATATTTAAATTGAAGGAACTTGTTTCCAGATCGGGACTTACGGTGATCGACGTATGTGATGAAGTGTTAAATTTAGTAAATCGTGTAGTACTACCTTGTGTGTTTCCTAATTTGTGTAGATATGATTGATGCACCATGGTACTGGTTTCATGGATTGAAAAAACAGGTTCAGTAGTCTTTTTAGACATTAATCAAGCTAGCTAGATTGATCATTCCTTTTAGTTTTGGTCAAAACTATATTTTGGGATTGGGTCTAAAAGTTTACAAGCACGAAGTTAACATCCTGTTTCGGCCTTGAAAAAGGTAATCAATGAGTGTAAAGAACGTGATCCCCTTGGTTAGAGGGTGGAAAAAAGCCGGATCTAGCCTAAAATTACTCGGTTGATCTGGATAATGTTTTGGTCAAAGAAGAAGAATTTATTTGACCCTCAGTTGACAAAAATAATTACGATTTTGCTACATTAAGTATTTGGACACGAGACAGAACAAAGCATATAGGGATAGAGGGAAATGCCATTGATTTCCAATAGTGTTTTGACTAAGAAATAGAAAGTGGAGAGGATATGCTGGTAGGTAATGATGATGTGTTGCTTGTTGAGCACGAACTGCAGTTCATACTGCCTCTCAAGTTCCATCTTAGCAGAAGAGAAATAAAGGAGCAAGCTTTTAGTTGCAATAGCCAATGCTTGCGAAGAGAACATTGCCTTTTAGTATAGTGAAGTTGAAGCTTGCGACGATTGATCAAACTCCTCAAAACGTGCTGGAAATCAACAAAGTGAAATCCTCTCTCTGGTATTCGAGTTCCATGTCTAACAAAAACTTGGCTCCACAGGTCTCTCCACCTAGTAGAAAGGAGGCTGGATTCTAGTGTGATTTCATCTGGCAGAAAAGAAATTAAATCAGGGAAAACTACACTCATCTTCTTGATGTTTGGTTAAATGCAATTCATCTCATCCATTTTCAAAATTTTTATAGCAAGTTCATGAGTTTTGAAAAATTTTACATCAACTTCCGTTATGAACCCATTAGAGAGATGTAATAATTGAGAGGAGCATAACATGATTTTTAATGAAATTGTTGTAAATACTAAATATTAATATAATTATTGAATGACCATATTATTATTCTATCAAGTGATAAAATTATATTGTCATCCTGTTTTGCGGAAAAGAATAAATGGGAAGATGGTATGCTATCATTTAATAAAATAATAATATAATCATATAATAGTTAAAACAGTATTTAATATTTATAATAATACCATTAAAAAATATGTTGTGCATATGTGTATTATTATGCCAAAGTCACTTATGTGTTAATGTTAGTAGGGGAGGTTGGTTAGGATTTTCCAAAGCTTAAGGACCTGGTGTTCAAAGTTTAAAAATAAAGAGGGTATGAGTTACATTTGTCAAATTTTAGAAGAGGTGAGTGTAATTTTTCTATTTTACTATGGTGCCCAGAAGAGTCAGGAAAATGCCACTAATGTTTCCTGAGCAAATTGGTCCAAAACCACCCCCACCCATCTGGCTGGCTTTAGATAAATGGATAAACAATTGTCAAATAATTAAATAAAGATTTATTTAAATAACCATTTATACAATGAAAAGTTAATTTTTGCTCTGACAATTTATGGCCTGTTTAGTTAGGCCTTAACTTCTTAAGCAAGTTCTCGATCCTTATCATCCCCGTCCATGTCAACTAAGCCTCAATCAAACAGCTCGTTGTGCGATTTATCAAGGTGCACCAAACGTTGCCTTAAAGACGGCGCCTTTAACAATTGATACCTTCATCCGTTCTTGGCGCCTTTATGGTGGAACCTTCCTTGGTAGTTTTCCTGAAAATAATATAGTTGGAGCTCTCAATCCATTCCTGCTAACTAAATTGTGTGCTCCATATATAATTATATATATATGCTTGGCTCCGCCTCCACCCTTAACATTTATTCGAAAGCTAGAAAATCACCTACAACTGTCGGAGCCTTCCTGTTCCGGCCATCATGCTTTGTATCCAAGAACCCGCATACCGTGTGCACACGGCAGCAGGAGGAGGAGGAGATCATCTACTCGAATCTGCTGCGAGCATACGCTCAAGACTGGAACTTGCCCAGCGGAAGAGCCATTCACGCTAAACTAATCAAAGGCCATCTTCCTCGCACACTCTTTCTTCACAACCACTTGCTTAACATGTACGTCAAAACTGGAGACCTGCATTCTGGTCTCAAACTGTTCGAAGAAATGCCCAACAGGAACGTGGTGTCCTGGTCTGCTCTCATGACCGGTCTCGTCCGAACCGGCTGTGCTTCCGAAGCTCTTCGCTTGTTCAGCCGCATGCACCGCGAGGGACTCACGAAACCAAATGAGTTCACGTTTGTCAGTGCCCTCCAGGCATGCTCATCAACGGAGAATAACGCGGCGGCTCGGGGGGCTTACCAGATTTATTCATTGATTCTGCGGGCAGGACTTGCCTCTAACATCTTCTTGTTAAACGCGTTTTTGACAGCTTTGGTGAGGCATGGTGAATTGGCGGATGCCTTGCGAGCTTTTGAGACCAGTCCTGACAATGATGTTGTTTCCTGGAACACCATGATGGCGGGTTACCTGCTGTTTTCTTGTGAGGAGATTCCTGGATTTTGGTATCGGATGAATCGTAATTGTGTGGTAAAGCCTGATAACTTCACGTTCGCCAGCGCCCTCGCCGGATTGGCTGCTCTGTCTCATCTTGAGATGGGAATGCAGATTCATGCAGTACTTGTCAAGAGTGGTTATGGGGATGACGTTTGTGTTGGGAACTCTCTGGCTGATATGTATATAAAATGTCAAAAGTTGGTGGAGGGTTTCAGAGCTTTGGATGAGATGCCTGAGAAGGATGTGCGTTCTTGGTCACAGATTGCTGTCGGATGTTTACAGTGCGGGGAACCAATGAAGGCGATTGCCGTCGTTTTGCGGATGATGGAAGTGGGTGTGATGCCGAATAAATTCACCTTGGCAACTGCCCTTAATGCTTGTGCGAGTTTGGCTTCAGTAGAGGGAGGGAAACAAATTCATGGGTTTAGGATCAAACTTGGAAGTGACATTGATGTCTGTGTTGATAATGCTCTTCTTGATATGTATGCAAAAGGCGGATGCCTGGATAGTGCATGGGATGTTTTCCGATTGATGAATTCTCGTTCTGTCATCTCGTGGACGACAATGATAATGGCATGTGCACAGAATGGCCAACCCGGAGAAGCTCTTCGAATTTTCGATGAAATGAGGAAGGTGAATGTAGAGCCGAATTCTATCACCTTCGTTTGTGTTCTTTATGCTTGTAGTCAAGGTGGGTTTGTTGATGAAGGGTGGAAGTACTTTTCCTCTATGAACAAAGACTATGGAATCTTCCCTGGAGAAGATCATTACGCTTGTATGGTGAATATTCTAGGCCGAGCTGGACTTACTAAAGAAGCTGAGGAGTTAATCCTAAGAATGCCATTTCAACCAGGTGCACTAGTTTGGCAAACACTGCTTGGTGCATGTCAAGTTCATGGGGATGTGGAGATTGGGAAGCTGGCAGCAGAGCATGCCATAAGACAAGACGACAAAGACCCATCAACTTATTTATTATTGTCTAACATGTTTGCTGAATTAAGCAATTGGGATGGTGTAGTGAATTTGAGAGAACTAATGGAGACAAAGGGCGTAAAGAAAGTACCTGGATCCAGTTGGATTGGAATTGAAGAGGGTTAAATGTAGGAAAATATTGGTGAATGAGAATTGAATTAATTCAGAGGATTATCTATTCCCCTTTCTGTCAAGGTATATTTCCCTATTGCTCTGATGCATGTCAATGCAGTATCAGATGCTGTATTCTCTTAAATTTTTCAGTTTCGTATAGCTTCTCCGACTCGTGTTCAGATTCAGTTATCTACACGGGGCCCGACAGTTTGGCTCTTCCAAGATGCAGGATGCACTTTAGAGTATAAACTGCACAATCTCAACGTTGATGAAAAGATCAACAACACGTTATCACATATGTATGATCTGTTATAGTGGTATTTATATCACAATTTGCCAATAATACGCCTCCCTGTTCTTGCATATACACCATTGGTCTATTACTACCAGAGTCCTACATCATCCAACACCCCCCTGTTAAACTTACTACGCTTTTTAATTTCTTCTAAAATTAAGAACTAAATAATGATCCTGTGGTTGAACAATGGTATAATAGAATAATAATATAATGGTGTACATCCTATAAAAAAAATGAATAAATAATTTTAATGCACAACAATATAAATATATTTTATGCAATTATTCAATCATATTTTGTCATATCACTAAAAAAGGTTTTTATTCTCACTCCACTACCTCAAAAGTCATATATATTGAAGAATTTAATTCCTTACAATATAAAAAAAATTTATATTGTCAATGCATAAAAAATAAATGAAAATAAAATGAAAGGAAGATTTTTTTTTCTGTTAAACAATTAAATACCATTTTAGTTTCTCAAAAATATACTTGAGGTTTCAGTATTTAAAAGTTCTATCTTAATATCTCATAATTTAAAAAAAGATAAATTGATTCCTTTTATATATTCGTACAATTAAAAACAACACTGTATAGCATGGAATGACCAATAAGGTATAAATTTTCATAGACAAACTTCATATGTAAATCCTAATAATATATAAATATAATTAGATATTTATATAAACTTAATAGTATCAAAATTAACCTATCTTTTTTGGTGAGTCAAAATTAATCTCTCTATTAAGCCCTTCATGTTACCGTTCATTTTTTTTTTTTGGGTGAATAGAAGAAGATAGTAATCAATTTTTTATGTGCTAACGTTTTTAATTTGACATTAATTTGATCCTAATAAAAAATTTTACTTCAATTTGATTTGAATAAAATTCTTGTTGTTAATTTAATCCTAACAATTTTAATTTTAACACCAATTTAGTGCTAATAATTTTTTATTTTGAAATCAATTTAACCATTATATCAAAATTGAGATAACAAGATGACTAAATGTCAAAGTTTGAAATGTTAGGACCACATTAATGTAAAAAAATATTGTTAGGACAAATAGATTTCAAAGTGAAAATGTTTGGATAAATGAAAAAGGTTGTTTACCCTTTATTTTATTTAATTTTTCTGGTCGTGTGTTATGCATAACTTCAAAATTATTGTTGGTCATGTTATTACACGACAGAAATATATATATCTATATTTATTTTAAAGGAGATATTGTGCTCTCCCTGGCGATTTATATTTATCGAGTTTGGTTCATGGTTGAGTGTCCACTCCAGAGTCCGCCGCACAATACCAATACGGCACGGCAACAGCAGCATATTGCACAGTAAGGTTGTTGTGGGTAGGGACAGTGCAGTGCCGATGGAAAGAGCAGCGCTTGTTCGTTCTCTATCGTGCACTTCTGTGGCCTGCAGCAGATACCTCTACCGCTCTACCGCAAGAACAAGTTCTTCTCTTTCCTCGTCCATTCTGTTCCCCTCCTCACTCCCAGCAAGGCCCTCTCGCTTTCCTTCACGAACCACTTCTCTTCCCCGCCGCCACTGGAGATTGAGATTGCCCGCCTCCCTTTCCTTCAGGAAGCAGAACTTCTCTTCCATGTCCCCTCGAGCTGTTGCCTCCCCAGCCATTCCATCATCTCCCTCTCCCTCTTCTACAGGTGTCGTTTATGAAATAATATTCATGTGCGTCTACCCATCAGCTTAAGCTCTTGGGAGAGAGATAGTTTCATAATACAGTATCAGAGTCGCCGTGTACTATCCCCGTTATGAAAAAATTGTTCATGCCCAAAAGGAGGCATTTCTGTGAGGGGCGTTTTAGATGTAAAACCGTTTATGTGCCTCTTCCATCGGTTTAAGTTTTTTGGGAGATATCATATGGTTGCATGCCAGTATCGTATTGTATCTGATTGTTCTTAATCCGTTTATGTTGTTTGTTTACAATTGTTACTTGTTTATGACTTTCGTGGGTGTACTGTTCTGTTCTATTCTGCAGAGTTCCCTCATGTAAATGACGAGGTTGCCCAGAAGTATGGGTTTGAGAAAGTTTCCGAGGAAGTCATTCCGGAATGCAAATCAAAAGCGGTGCTTTTCAGGCACAGGAGGACCGGTGCTGAGGTCATGTCTGTTTCCAATCACGATGAGAATAAAGTCTTTGGCATTGTTTTCCGCACTCCTCCGTATGTGCACCTTCCTTCATCTATTTCTCTATAACAGACTCTTTTTACTGTTCTCACACTCAATACAGCCTGTTCTGTTCACTGGCTATTACGTTACAGTACATTCTAGAGTGTAGTCTTCTTCAACTGCAACTATAATTACCAACCATATTAGTTAGTTGCTTCATTTGCTAATGCAGGAAAGATTCCACCGGTATCCCACACATCTTGGAGCACAGTGTATTATGTGGGTCAAGGAAATATCCTTTGAAAGAACCATTTGTTGAACTGTTGAAAGGAAGCTTGCACACTTTCCTCAATGCATTCACATATCCTGATAGGACATGCTACCCGGTTGCTTCCACAAATACCAAGGTAACCACCAAGTTTGTCAAATTAGCATTGAAACTTTTAACTCTTTCATTCTTGAATCTGATGCTTGGCTGGCCTGAGCCATATGCTACAAGACTGATATATCTTCCTACACAGGACTTCTATAATTTGGTTGATGTCTACCTGGATGCGGTTTTCTTTCCTCGATGTGTGGAGGACTTTCAGACTTTTCAACAGGAGGGTTGGCATTTTGAGCTCGATGATCCTTCTGAAGATATTACTTATAAAGGTTCATTATAACATAGCATATCTCTTTCTATCCCCGGCCTTTCAGCATTTCTCATGCACAAATATTTTTTAACTCTAATGCTTTCAATTATTTGAAAGTTAGCTTTAGCGCAAAGGTAAAGTTGCTGCCTTGTAACGAATTACTCACGAGATCAAATCCTACAAACAGCCACTCCACATGCGGAGATAAGGCTGCATACATCTATCCTCTACAAACCCCACCAGGAGGGAGCCTGGTGCATTGGACTGCCCTTTTATGCTTTTCAGTTGTCTCTAATAACGTCTTATCTGTTCTTCCAGGTGTTGTGTTTAATGAGATGAAGGGTGTCTATTCTCAACCAGATAATATACTAGGGCGAACATCACAACAGGCTAGTTTTTAAATAGCTTGTCCTTTTCATTTTCTTTATGTATTCCTTTTCCTGTGCTTTATTGAATTTGAATTTCTTACATGTCATCACTCATCTCCATTGGGAGGCTGGAACATGTCAACCATATTTGTCAAATATTGAATCGTTACCTCGTGTGATTCAAAAAAACAAATGAAATCCTCAAGCCTACTTTATCCCACTCCTACAAACATTAAGAAAATATTTAAAAGCGGGGCTATATAAAGTGACTGAGTTACTGTCTGAATCTCTGAACAAGATCGAAAACAGCCTGTGACGTGAGGAAGATGACCCACTCACTAACTTTTTGATGAATGGCATAGCATAGGACAAGCAATAAAGAGAATGATTCGCTGGTAATGTATTTGACAAACAGAAAAACGGATGACATGCAAAGAAACAAATCCTGTAACTTGAAAGCAAGCAGAACGAAGATCCTTTGATTCATTTCTCTTTAACAATTTAATCCTATGCCTCTTTAAACTCTGATGAATGATGGGAGCTAGTAAAAGATTAAAAATAATAAAACCACTGAATTGTAACAAACACCAATTTGTATTGGCAATTTTGAAACTCTGAATCATTTGATTCAAACCCTGAATTGTACAATTCTATCAACACTGTTGTCAATGGTGTTCATGTGGTCCTTATAGTTCATGGATGCTGATACTTTAAACCTCCTCTATATTTCATCATCCCTTTACAGCTTGTCCTTAATGTCTGATAAGATAATTTTATGAAAATTTTACTCTTCCCCTGTTGAAATTGAGACTAAATTATGTCAATATTTGTTATTGAAATTTGCAAGCTCCTGACTTTGGAACCTGAATAAATTCATTTTGAATAAAATATTGTTTGTCAATTGCAATTTTTTTTTATCCAATTATGATGTGTTTTGACATTTTTTTATAACTTCAATTTTTGTTTGTTCATTATTGTTGAATGTAACTTGGTGCAGGCTCTTTTCCCTGATACTACCTATGGTGTTGACAGTGGAGGTGATCCTCAAGTCATTCCCAAGTTGACATTTGAGGAGTTTAAGGTTTGTGTTGCGAATCATGTAGAAACTAGAAACATGCTTTCAGTATCTGTCACATAGCACTAGCATTGTTTGATTTATGTAGCATGATGGGGGAAATCATACATTTCCTTATGCATTTGTACCTTTGTGACATAGCCTACAGTTGATCCCAGAACTAATGATTAGGGATATTTAACTGTTTGACTTAAGACAATTTTCCTTTTTTTTTATAACTTAATTGACAGGAATTTCACCGCAAGTATTACCATCCCACCAATTCGCGAATATGGTTTTATGGAGATGATGATCCAAATGAGCGCCTCCGCATCTTGAGTGGTAATAAGATTTTGGTTGATTTTCTCTTTAAATGTACTTGAGAGAATTTGTCTTAATTGCATGAGAGAAATTATTCTCAACACTAGATTTTATATATACATAATGTACAAGGAGAATCCCCTAAATTTAGGGATATGATAAGATAATTATTAATCCGATATCTAATGTTAGGTAACTATCTAATCTAATCCTGTAACACATGATGTACAAGATAAATCATATCAACAAATGTAAAGGCTGACAAATGGGGTCGTCCTGTGGTAGTACTGTTGCATATCCAAGCCCTACTCCTGATTATTTTCATGACTAAAGCCTATGACCTGACTCACTGTCCGAACCCATTTTACCCGTGCTATGGCAAGGATCATGACATTGGCAGATGACCTTGCAGGACATCTTCCAGTGGTCACAGAGGGCCCTTGTGTGTAGGTCTTAGCCAAGCAAGTCAGCATTTAGCAACCCATTACATTTACTTTGTGCATAATTTAAGCAATGCAAGTGAGGCCTCTATAATTATGCCAAATCTAGCCACTTTCTCCTACAGTCTTTCTCAAATATAAATATAGAAGGAAGCTCTATGGATAAATTTGGAGGATATTTTATCCTTCCTCTTTATTTACTTCTTTCTTTTTTCTAATATTTTTTTCTCACACACACAAAAACATATTTATAAGACATGTCATCCCTTCTGAAATAACATTAATATGTTTGATTGATGCACTGGAAGCTAAGTTTCCATTTGAGGCTTCTATGCATCCAAGAGATTCCCTTATATTTCTGGGTATATCTTCCATTCTACATGTCATATTTATTATATTTCTGTCTTTATTACTCTTGTTTTATACACTGCTATCTTTGTTGCTAACTGAATTACTGAAATATTACTGGCGTGATTGTGTTGGTTTCTGTTCATGGTTTATAATTCAGACTAGTTATGAATTATAATTTTATAGTTCAGGGTTGTGGGAGTTATCCACTTACTTCTGGCTTCTATCTGTTGTCCAGAATATTTAGACAAGTTTGACTCAAGTTTGGCTGCAAATGAATCAAAGGTTGAACCACAGAAACTATTTTCAAAGCCAGTTCGGATTGTTGAGAAATATCCTGCTAGTGATGGGGATGATCTGAAGAAGAAGCATATGGTCTGCCTTAACTGGTTGCTCTCTGATGAGCCATTAGACTTGGAAACTGAGCTAGCACTTGGGTTTCTGGATCATCTTATGTTGGGCACACCTGCTTCACCATTGAGGAAAATATTGCTAGAAAGTGGACTGGGAGATGCCATTGTTGGTGGTGGTGTTGAAGATGAACTCCTTCAGCCTCAATTTAGCATTGGACTGAAGGGTGTTTCTGAAGATGATATTCATAAGGTAGAAGAACTGGTCGTGAGTACACTTGAAAAGTTGGCAGATGAAGGATTTGATACAGATGCTGTTGAGGCATCTATGAATACAATTGAATTTTCTCTTAGGGAGAACAACACTGGGTCATTTCCTCGTGGCTTGTCACTCATGCTCCGGTCCATTGTAAGACGTGCTTAATTTTCTTTGGTGTTGAAATTGGGCATGCTCTACTGATTCAGATTTACAATTGTTATGGTTTGCATATTGCAGGGTAAATGGATTTATGATATGAATCCCTTTGAGCCACTGAAATATGAGAAACCTCTTCAAGATCTAAAATCTAGACTAGCAAAGGAGGGCTCTAAATCTGTTTTTTCTCCTCTAATAAAGAAATTCATCTTGAACAACCCTCATCGAGTTACTGTGGAAATGCAGGTACTTATTTACTTATTTTCCCCTTTAAAACCTATGTTTGAGTAATGCAATTTCCTCCCACTATGTGGGTTATTGATGAAAATCTTTCCTTGTCAGCCTGATCCCGAAAAGGCTGCTCGTGATGAGGCCACGGAGAAAGAGGTCCTGCAGAAAGTTAGAGCTGGTATGACAACAGAAGATCTGGTTGAGTTGACCCGTGCTACTCATGAGCTTAGGCTTAAGCAGGAAACTCCTGATCCACCAGAAGCTTTGAAAGCTGTTCCTAGCCTCTCACTGCAAGATATTCCAAAAGAACCTATTCGTGTTCCCACTGAGGTTATCATTGCTGTTTCCCATGATTGAGAGTCTTGCATTTTTCCCTTATGATCTGTAAAAATTCACAAGGATTTGCATGCTAAATGTAGGTTGGTGATATCAACGGAGTGAAAGTTTTGGAGCATGATCTCTTCACAAATGATGTGCTTTACACTGAAATAGTATTCAGCATGAGTTCATTGAAGCAAGAGCTTCTTTCCTTGGTCCCATTGTTTTGGTAATATATAACATCTGAAGGATGTTCTATATTTTCTTTCCATCCATCCGTAGTTCCTGACATTTGCTTGCATAATAGTTATTTAGATACCAAAGTAAACTAATAGCTATATTTTCATTGACTTTCACTGATCTGGAGTTTAGTCATTCATTCTTATTAAGCCCCATATAAGAAGGGGCTGTGGCTGCTATAAATTTCATGTTATTGTGATTCTTGGCCTTAAATATGGTTTGTCAGTTTTTTTATGTTCTGTATGTAGGGTTGGTTTGGTTTGGTTTGATTTGGTTTGATTTATTTATCTTTAACTTGCAGGTGCAACAAATTATTAAATTTGTCTTATCTGAATTCTGTACTGGATTTTTTTTGGTTCTCAACATGTTCCTTTTTCGCATTATTGTTGACAACAAATCTCTTGTTTTCTTTCTCCTTTTGATGTTTTGATTCTTCTGTTTATATCAGAAGCATCTTCTTTACAGATAAATTACATCAAGCTCTGTAACTACCCTATGTTAATTTTTTCAGCCAATCATTGCTGGAGATGGGCACAAAGGACTTGACTTTTGTCCAACTGAACCAATTAATTGGGAGAAAAACGGGAGGAATATCGGTTTATCCATTTACATCATCAGTGCGGGGCAGGGAAGATCCATGTAGTCACATGATTGTTCGAGGCAAAGCCATGGCTGGGCGTGCTGAAGACCTTTATGACTTGGTACTTTTATTTGTTTCAAAGTTTGCTGTATCAGCCTGAAAGTAAAAATTTGTATTTTTGTCGTGTCAAGTGTAATTTGACACATGCTACTGAACTTTAGGTTAATACTGTTCTTCAAGATGTCCAATTTACAGATCAACAGCGTTTCAAACAATTTGTTTCCCAGAGTAGAGCCAGAATGGAGGTAATTATCAGATTGTTATTTGTAAAGAGAGGGCCAAAACAGGTCAATATGCAGAGGAGAACCTCTACATTGATTATCTGTGTTGTGCATTTTTGTCTTATGTCAGAACCGGTTAAGAGGCAGTGGTCATGGAATTGCAGCTGCAAGGATGGATGCAAAACTAAATACTGCAGGCTGGATGTCAGAAATGATGGGTGGTCTCAGGTTGGAATATTAAGATACTATTATGATTTATTGTGAGGGCACATTTAACTGTTTTCTATTGAAGTTTCATGACTGTCCCTTTTATTACTTATTTTTTAATATGGAAATAGAATTATAATTTCTGTCATATAATTTTATGTTACTGGTATATTCTATTCTAGTTACCTTGAGTTCCTCCGAACTCTTGAAGAGAGAGTTGATCAAGATTGGGCTGATATCTCATTGTCTCTTGAGGAGATTCGCAAATCTATATTTTCAAATCAGCACTGCTTGATAAATATTACTGCTGATGGGAAAAACCTTGCAAACACAGAAAAAGCTGTGAAGAAGTTTGTTGATATGCTTCCTGCTAGCTCTCCCAGTGCTACAACTACTTGGAATGCTAGACATCCATTGACAAATGAAGCTATTGTGATACCTACTCAGGTAAGATTACTTCATTTTGTTGTCCCTGGGTACCTATTTTTTATTTCCGTCATGCAGGGGCGGATTGTTGACCCTAAATTTTATTTTAATTTTTGTTCATTTCATTTAATTCTTGTCTCTATCAATGAATCATGGTGTTTCCTTCTATAGGTTAATTATGTTGGAAAAGCAACCAATATATATGATAGTGGTTATAAGCTTAGTGGGAGTGCATATGTTATTTCCAAATACATTAGCAATACATGGTTGTGGGATCGTGTACGTGTAAGCGGTGGAGCATACGGCGGTTTCTCTGATTTTGATACTCATTCAGGTAAGGTGCATTATATTTATGCTTGGTTTGGCAATGCTCTCTGAAGGGAGTACTCTTGCTTATGAAAAGCATAAAAATGAACTTTTTCTATTCGGTAAATGGAAAAGTTGAAGTGCTTCTGCGCCTTGTTTTTAAAAGCTAGTGGTGCTTTTGAGAGCACCTCATAGTATGCTTTCTAGAGCTGGCTTCTATTCACTAAACGTAAATGACTAATATGATCTTACTCTATTTAATAATAATAAAAATAGAAATTACATTGTTTAATAGCTATATCCATTATAATCATTTTGGATTATAAGAGCAATTTTATAATATATTTAACAAATATTACTACTGTGGCTTCTTCTTATTGAGAGCAACTTCTATATTATTTACCTAATAATACTACTGTTACCTTTTAAGAGTAGCTTTTGGAGAGCCTAAAACTTTGCAGCTCTCAAAAGGTCACAGCAATACCATATCAAGCCTTAGAATGCTATGTACTATCCCTTCAATCTTAACATTTTTTATTTGTCTTTCCAGGAGTGTTCTCATTCTTATCTTCTCGCGATCCCAACTTGCTGAAGACACTCGATGTATATGATGGAACTGGTGACTTCTTGAGAGAACTGGAAATGGATAATGATACTCTGACGAAAGCCATAATAGGAACCATTGGGGATGTAGATGCCTATCAACTTCCTGATGCCAAAGGATACAGCAGGTATGTGTTTCATATTATATATGCTTCTGAAGCTTGTTTTCTCTAGATCTTTGGTTCTTATCTCAATGGAAGAATCTTAGACCGAAGAAAAACTTGCCAAAAGCTGGATTAATTTCTGAAATGTAAGTGAGAGCTTCTAAATGTGCAAAGCTTTTTTTATTATAGTTACAAATTACATGTACTTTTTACTTCCTCTCCAGTATGTTGCGGTATTTACTGGGCATCACAGAGGAAGAAAGGCAAAAGAGACGCGAAGAGATCTTATCGACGAGGTAAGGATTCTGATTGTTGATTAATATATTTTCTAATCTTCTACTTTTTAATTTTCAAAATTCATGACCATTTGATTCACTGCTATTGATGAAGCAAATTAATGCAGTCTGCTCTCTTACATATGATTTGCATAGGAGTTAGCTATTAACATCCTGAAATTAGTTTCTGAATCCGGAATCAATATCAATCTTCTCACGGCTGATTTTCAATGTGAAGTGTCTTTGCAGTTTGATGATATCGTTTTACATTTCATTTTGTTGTTCACGGGCCTAATCTTCCCAAATGCATTTGAAATATCTTGCAAGAGGGTTATACACTTATACCTACTTAATGGTCTTGGATGTTGTTATTCACTTATAGAAGGACGACAAATGATTGAAAGGAATATGAATTTTCCGGTTATAAATTATTTGTAGAGCCATGGAGACGTGGTGCTGAAACATCTGTTTGGGACTAAATTTGATCTTGGCCTTTGAAACCTTTGTTCTTATTCTGTTTTGTTTCTTCCCCAGTTTGAAGGACTTCAAAGAATTTAGGGATGCAATGGAAGCAGTCAAGGATAAAGGGGTCGTGGTTGCAGTGGCATCGCCAGAGGACGTAGATGCGGCTAACAAGGAGCGTTTCAACTTCTTTCAAGTAAAGAAAGCCCTATAGATTCTCGATTTATTTCGCACAGATTGCATATTGTATCGTTTCTTTTCTTCGAATAATTTTCCTCTAATGTTGCCATAATTATTTTGTGGAGAGTGTATAGTACTCTAGCTGCTTATAGATTATTGTTATTATTATTATTTTATAGTTGTGGAATTCAAAATTTATGCAGTCATACAAAATCACCCTCCTTCCTTCCTCCACTCCCCTCCGGAAGTTTGGAAGTTGAAATTTGAAAATTTAGGCGTATTTGAATACTGATTCCATTTTGCTTTTAGTTTATGCGATTTATGTTTTCCGATTCTATGAATGAAATACCAAAAACAGTCAAATCAGTAAAATGTTTTCAGTTTTCACCTCCTGTCTTTACCATGGAAAATGCTATTTGTACATTAATATTTATGTGAGAGTGTCAACTCACTTTAGCAATAATTAAATGAGATATGATCTTATTTAAGCAGGATTTATCAAGGTTCTAAAAATTTGACTGGACATCAAATTCAGGGTAAGAGTTCAAAGGTTAAATTTTTAATTTGTTCAATCAAAATATAAGGATAGATAGTAAAATCTATATTTATATAACAATACAAAATAAAATATCAATAAAATCACTAAAAATTAAATTAGGTATCAACAAAATTCATAGAACATAACATAACTCATCTCTTAATCAAAATAAATATTATTCATATGGATCAAATCTTTCAAGTTACTACTTTCTATATCAGAAAAGGAAAAGAATTAGGAAAAGTGAGATTTTAGTTTTTTTTTTAAAGAAAAAAAACCCAAAATGATGTCATTGCATCATAAAAAGAAGTCAATTTGGCGGTTCCTGCCAGTTCAAGTGGTTCTTAATTCTATGGAGGTTTTAAGTTCAACTGAAACGGATAGGCGCTGATTCTTTAACTGTCAATTTTAAACAATGAGATTTACAGGTCATCTAATGATAGATAAGTTGTAAGTTGGAATAGTATCTTATAGATGTTATGTACAAATAACATAGTTCTTTCACAATTTAAAATATAGACATAAAACTAAATCCAAATCGACCCTTAGTTTCAAGGTCTCCTTTTCATAACAAAGCATAAGCGCAGGCCCCATATTTTCATAAGCAGTGTTTGGTGACGGAATGTTTTTATATTTGTGAAAATGTGACTATGGAGAATATGAGATTTTCCTATTTGATACATGGTTTGAAAAATTATTTTTGGGTAAGTTGTATTAATAGGGATAAAAATGCCAAAAAATTCATAATGCATATATATTGGATTGGAGGAGTCTATTGGAAGTTGATGGATTAGGTAATTGTATGTCATTTGTAATTAATTGATTGGAGCTATAAATTTCTTCAAGGGCCCCTAGTGCATAAGACTTCTACCTGGTGATTTGGGAGTAAATATGGATAGTCTTGCCCTTATTTTGCAAATAAATTTATTTCAGAATTTGAATATGTGATCTATAGTCACAATATAGTAATCTTATCATTATGTAAAGACTTATCCTCAAACTATAAATTTCTTATTATAATCAATTGTTTTATATGAGATCACATGCCAGATTAGTTTCAATTATTAAGCCAACATGAAACTAAAAGGAGTTCTAACGATAAGGTTATAATTCTTACTTTGATTCATATTGTATTCTCAATTTACAAATATCTTTAATTTGATATACTATATTTTTTATTACATGCATTTGATATTATACTTTTTAATATTATTAATTTGTAGCCAACGCAAACATTGGCTTAATAATTGAAACTAAATTGGGTATATAATCTCATATAAAACAATTGATTATACTAAGAACTCCATAATTCTAGTTAGTTAATTACAAATGACATGCAGTTATCTGATATATCGGCTTTCAATTTGAATCCACCTTCAGTCATCTCCATCTCCTCTTGCTCAACATTATGCATTATGAACTTTTTAATGTTAAGTGCTTCAAGATTTTGAACAAATTTCTTTTAAATATATATTTCTTTCGTTTAATCTTTAGTTGCATTATATTATTCAGTTCTGGAAGCAAATAGCATGGCCTTGTGTAGTTATTTCAATCTTCTAAGGATCATGTTCTTCTAATTGTCACATTTTTCATTTATTTTTAAACAGATTAAGACGATTTTTCATGTTATAGAGAATATTTCGTTAAAATATTCCAATAAATATTGACACTCTGTGTAAAAGCGATTTGTTAACTAAAATGAAAAGTGATTTGTTAACTAAAATGGTTGTTTTTGGAAGAAGTTACTTATCTCAGTTTTCACTCCAAAGTTAAAAGAATAATTTTATGAAAAGTTATTTTTAGTAAAATAATCACCTTTTTACCAAAGAAAAGAAAAGAAAACGAAATGCAATGGAGTGTTATTTCCTATATCTCAAGAGGACTAAACGTATTTTAGTCTAGATCTTATCCATATTTTCTACTTTCGATTTTGTCCTTTGCTCGTAAGTGTTTGTTTATCATTGTTAGATATTAAACTAATGGCGGTTATTCTGAAAAAAAAAAAAAAAAAAAACCTGATTGTATTTGAGAGATGGGTTCAAATCTAATAATCAATATAAGGATTTCATTAATGGAGCTATATGTAATCTCTCCTGAAAACACATGAAGAGGTTGAGAGTTTTCCTTGACTTTTGATGGGATACCAGTGCTTAAACGCATCTAAACTATT
This sequence comes from Dalbergia oliveri, assembly GCA_030441495.1. Taxonomy (NCBI): domain Eukaryota; kingdom Viridiplantae; phylum Streptophyta; class Magnoliopsida; order Fabales; family Fabaceae; genus Dalbergia; species Dalbergia oliveri. The sequence continues at coordinate 18,393,043 of JAMLFY010000004.1, read as the reverse complement.
TATTGTCTAAAAAAATATAAAAGTAAATGCTACTATAGTCTCTTAAGAAAATTTCGCAAGAGAATTTAGACTTCAACCAATTAAAATCTAATCCCTCAAGATTTTAATTATAGTGCAAGTTAATCCCTTTATATAGTTGATTATTGAAAAGTTAATGGAATTGCACACATGGACTATTAACATAGTGACATGGAACGTTAATTAACATGCTGCAAAATGAAGTCGTGTCATTGTTACCTCAAACACAAAAACAACATTGTATAAAGCTAGGCTTCTTCTTCTCCTCCTTGATCTCTCTTCATTATGAGTGGTTGGACACAAATCGACGTTGTTTTGGGATTACAAAATGTTCTAAAATAGTATTGTTTTGATTGCATCCAATATTTTAATGATATATCATTATTGAATTGTGCTACATGTGTTAGTTTACTAACGAAGGGATTAATATGTCCATCATTTTTAATTTTAAGGGATTACGAAATCAATTTTTTTTTAAGAGACTAAATTGTCCAATACAAAAATCTTAAGGAGGTGAAATTGAGTGTTCACTCAAAATATAATGGCAGCTATGGGCTTCATATAAGTTCGGGTTCAGGTTGAAATCGGCTAAACTTTGAAGTGTGACCAAATACATCTTAAATGTAGCTAGATTTATTTAGCTAGGAGTGTGGTGAAATGAAGTTGTACTACAGTCTTTCCTTTAAAGGCAACTTGTTAGTATGACACGCTGATCAAGTAGGAGTGTCTGATTGATCCATTAGACAATTAATAGGGACCATTAATGGGGCTTTTTCATTTAAGGGTTTCTAACCATTACTACTTAATTAAGATATTTAATAAACTAATTTTTGTTGGAAAAGCGTGAATTTTAAGTTTTCAAGGGACAAATGCATAAAAATTTATTTTATAAAATCTTAACCAACATTCTTAGAATAATAGCTAGAAAAATAATTCATTTAACGATAAATTATACTAACTTTCTTGAATTTAGTGAAATTCATTTCCTTCTCTATTTATTCACATAATATCGACCTCCTTGAATGCACTATTTATTATGCAATATAGGGGAAGTTATTGTAATGATTTTATAAATTTATGAGTTCAATATAATGATTTTACAAACACAGAATCTTCTAAACAAATTTTCAAATAAATAAAGCAACCTAAATTTTACCAAACCTCATTAGAGATCAGCATAATTTATTATTTAATAGAAATATTATTTGTATTTATAAAATATGAAATATGTTGACTATTGATGCTCTTATTCAATAATAGATGACAATATGTTGATACTATGTCTCATAATTTGTTAATAGAAAAACATTTGTTCTTTTTAGGTAATTGACAGGAGGGCGAGCAGAAGAAACCCAAATTTAAAAGCGAAACCATTTTGTTATTTGGCTCCGTGTTGTTAGTATTATTATATAATTATATAATAACAAATTCGAGTTTGATTACTTTTAAGAGGAAAAATCATTGCATTCTTTAAATGCTCTTTTGAAAAAAAACAGTTTTAGTTTGTTGATATAATAAATTAAATGCATTCTTATGATACATAATTACCGTCTGGTCTAGAACTCAGCAAGACTCCAATAGAAGTATAAAACGGCTCTTTCATCTTCCAGTTTGCGAGAGAACCCCGTCTTCGTTCTGTTCAAAGCCATGGCTGTTGTTCAAAAACCAGGGACAAGGATATTCTTCTAAAGGTTTTCCCACTGTTTCTCACCTTTTCTATTTACCAGTTTTTCTTTTCTTGGGCTTTGTTTTCGTATGTATGTGTTCCTCATGAGTTGCAGGGCAAGAGAAAAATGCCACCAAAGATGGCACATGTCTTTGGAGGAACGACAGTGGAGTTCAACCCAGCCGATTCTCAAAAGCAAGTGAGCATCACTGTGCGCTTTATACTTCAAATAAAATTGTCATTATTTTTTACTCTGCTGTAGTGCTGTGTGAGTGCGTAGTTAGTTCTCTGGGAAAAAAAACAAAAAGAGGAATAACGTTATTTTATAGAAAGAGCCGTTTCAGAAACGGGGCATAGACCAGAGTTTTTTTTTTTTACATTTGGAATCTAATGTCTCACTTGTCTGAATCTTGAACAGGCTATCAGTCGAAATGCACAAAAAAGGTAGTAAATTTTCTTCTCTTCCTGCTTGGTCTTTAAACATATATATAGCAGAAATCGATGACTCCACGCTTTTACTTCTGCTGAGTTTTCAACCGGTGTCAGTTCCAATTTTCTCAACTCTCTTTTAGCTGCATTGTACTGTTTCCATAACTCTTGGTACCGAACATGCTATGCATAGACGGAAGAGAGGAGGGACTGATAGTGCAAGTGATACTTCTGAAGCTCAGCTTAAGCTTACTGTTCTCCAACGTGCACAAGAGGTTCAAGCTAACCTATCTCCTGAATTCCCAAGCCTTCTTAGGTCCATGCTTCGTTCTCATGTATCCGGAGGATTTTGGCTTGTAAAATCTCACCCTTTAACCATGATTTTGCAATCTTAGGTTAATGCTATAATGATCATTGTGTTATTTAATGCCAGCGTCTTCCCAAAACATTCTGTCAGTTGCATTTGCCTAAGGTTGATACTATTATTGTTTTGGAAGATGAATGTGGGGAACTATACGAGGCCAAATATCTTGCTGAAAAGGTGGCCTTAAGTGGTGGATGGAGGGGATTTTCCATAGCTCACAACTTACTTGAGATGGATGTTCTAATATTTCACTTGGTTCAACCTTCCAAATTTAAGGTAATTGTTTGATATTTAAAAGATGTTTTATTTGTGGGGAATTTTTTCTCAATCCCTATAAAATTTAAGGGTACAAGTATCTTTAATTATTTATGGCCAAGAATTGGTCTAATATCTCACTAACTCAAATTATTAAAATTTATAAAATTTATGGTTAAATTACGCTCATTGATTACAGAAGGGTGCCAATACCCTAAAGGTTTCGAAACTAATCAATTTCTTTTGTAAAGTTTGTTTCAATACATTATATGGTTTTGCAGTATTTGTGTTACAATTTGAAGGGAATAATGGTAAGATTTGAAGTTTTGAGTAGCTTCATGACATCATCTACTGCAAAATAAATCCTCTAGAATAGGACTGGAATTAATTATTAGTGAGCTTATCAAGATAAACTTTTAGTCTTTGTTTTGATGAAACATTTTGAAGTATGGAAAAACCTAACTGAAGTTTTGTTTGTAAGCTAAGGTCAAGGAATCAATTCCTTTCACTTTTACCATTTTTTGAAGAATGCTTGATTATGGATTTTATTTGAAGAACAAGAGGCAGGGATGAAGAAATACGTGCCACCCTGACTTCCACCTAGTTTTCAAAGTGTTAATCTTCAATATTTTATGTGTCCACAGGTGTACATTATAAGATCTCAGGGGTCAGATGAAGTGGATGGTGCTCTTAGCCTTCTCAAGTTAGACAATGGTAGAAAAGAAAAGGATGAAGTGGATGATGCTCTTGGTAAGTGTGGTATGGTGGTTCTGGTTGCTTTTTGTCTGCATTCATTAATGCATTATGATGCAAATCAAGTAGGAAGTTAACTAGCTAGGACTTATAGAATATAAGAGTCAGCCATCCCAGAAAATTATGTGTTTGCTATCTCGTTTTTCAGATGCTACTCCAGGAAACGATCCAGCAATTAGTGAGATGATATTTGGTGTTAACGTATCTCAACCAGATCGGCCTGAAAATACTAATAAAGATTTTGTTAGCCTAGCTGATGGGATCAGATTTGCAGAATCTGTAATCAGTTTGAAGAAATGATGGGCATTGAGAATTTCAGCATTCAAGTGAATGGTTTGGTTATTGATTCAGAGCTCTCCAAATACCTTTGGGCCAAGTATTATGAGCTCTGTTACAGCCAGAGATCGTTTCTTCATGACCATCTTATTGAGGGTCTCAACTGTAAGCTGGTGGCTGGGATAATTTCTGAGACCATCAATATAGCTGATGCCATTAAAGCCAGCAAGCTTACTACCTCTGAAGATAGTTTTGTGACATGGGACAGAACTTTGAAAGCCTTTGAGGCCATGGGCATGGAGGTCAGCTTCTTGCTCAATCGGCTAGACCAGCTCATGGCACTATCTCTGAAATCCAAGAGGTACAAAGAGGCAAGACTTGAGCGACAACATGCTGAAGAGGAATTGAAAATTCTGGAAGCAAAACTGGTGGAAGTAAAACAAGCTATAAATAGACTTGATGAAGAGTTTGGCGTCCAACATGTGAACCCTGAGGGGCTGGAGACTATGTTCCATGAGCTGGCTAATGCTCCTTGGTGACTTGATGTCGCACTTCATTGGCGCTTCTCAGCTCTTTTGTGAAGGTCCAGCCAGCGGCTCGGTACTGGCACTAGCAGGCTGTGTTGCACAGATACTAGGAGTATCCGATACGGCATGGAAATACAGTAGTAAATCAAATTAAAAACATGTAAAATATAATTAGAATATGTACAACATGGGTGACAGAGAAGGCCCTTGTGATACTTGATGACCATTAAGATTTAAGATATGACTCCCATGTGTAAATTTTGACTTTGGGAAGTAGAAAACACTTTTTGCTTTAATTCAGCATAAGTTCGGTTGAAGTATTCTTGCCCAAAATAATTGTCATTTGAATTCGTGTCTAACTTGCCTAAAACATAACCATATATGTGACTGAATAAAATTTATTTTTATAATAAAATTTAAATTAAACTGCCTGTTCAAAGTAGTATTACTACTATCGACGTGCATAAACATTTTTTCTTAGTGATGTGGATGGAGAAAGAGTCACTAACGAAGACCTTGCCAAGAAACTGGTCTCATGGCGGTTGGTGTGGTTTGCGTCATGATCTACTTCACAGGATGAATTGGTATTTCAGTTAATTAATCCTACTATAATGAAGATTTCAAGTTTGCACTGCTACAAATCAATGAGCAAATGCCCTATAAATTGCATCATTTTAAAATATATTTTCAATTTTAATTTTTGAAGGGAAAAATGTTATACTTTTTTTAATCTTGCAAAAGTTTTGCATACACATTGATTACCACATATAATAGTCTCACATTCATGTATAGTTTTAAGAAAATAAACGCCTCTCATCTTTTGTTCTATTCTTTTTGAATAAAAAAGATAATCACATAAGATATTTACCCCAATCTTGATAGAATACGGCGTTTAGCCCACCTAAACAATTTCTCACTTAGAAAAAATAACCGCAGCTATGTACTTTATATAAAACTTTGAAGTGTGGATAAATACATATTAAGTGTGCCTAAATATATTTTGCAACACCTCATTAGTTAGCCACATTTAGGCATGTGGTGAAATGAAGTGGTACTGCGGTGTTTCTATTTTGGTACTACGGTCTTTCCTTAAGTTGTTAGTATGAAACAAAGGTGAACAGGTAGTCCCGCTCTGCTGCAACAAGAAGAGTGTAGGAGTGAAACGATGTGACAATTATTGGGTAGCATTTGTCTATTCACCTGTGACAAGAAATACGGGTGCACAACAATAAAAATACATAAACAATGAAGACAATAAAAATAAAGATATATATATGAGTATTATTAGAAGATAAAAATATTAAATTTCTATCTTTATATCCCGTTTCACATTTTAGAGAAATTTTATATTTTTCTATCTACAACAAAAAATTATCCTTATCTCCACCACTAAACGTTGTATGTCCAGTCTCTGTATATCTTTCAAAAATAATAAACAAATATTACCTAGAGTCAATTAGTACAATTTATTTATTTATTAAAAATACTATTTATACATGTAATATATATATGAAACACCATGACTCTTATTTAATAATAGATAAAAATATATCCACATTTCATAAATTTTAGCTGAAGAAATAATATTACTCTTTATTTAATGTTTCTTAATTGATAAGAAGAGTAGAGTAGAATAGACTCAATTTGAAAGCAAAGATACCATTTTGAAATTTGGCTCCGAGCTGTTAGTATTATTAGATGTATTTTTTTTTTGCGTGTCAGTATTGTTATATAATAACAAATTTGAATTTGATTGTGGTTGAAACTATGGTCCAATGATTGTGATTATCTCTTATATCTTTTATCTTTTGCGTGGGAGATTTCATGGTCGAACTCTTTTGAAAAACAGTGTTATATTTATTTATTTATTTATTTTACTGCATTGTGTTATTCTTATAATAGCATTATTACTGTCTAGTCAAGAACTCAGTAAGACTCCAAAAGAAGGTATAAACGACTCTTTCGTCTTACACTTAGCGAGAGAACCCTGTCTTCGTCTTGCTCATAGCCAAGGCTGTCGTTCAAAATCCCGGGACTGGGATAGTCCTGTAAAGGTTTTCCAACTGTTTCTCTCTTAGTTCTTACCTTTCCCATTTACCAGTTTTTTTTTTCTTTTTTGGCTTTGTTTTATGTTTTAACTGTGCATTCATACGTACGTGTCCGTCATACGTTGCAGGGCAAGAGAAGAATCCCACCGAAGATGGCAAATTTCTTTCGAAGAAAGACAGTGGAGTTCAACCCAGCCGATTCTCGAAAGCAAGTGAGCATCACTGTGTGCTTCATATTTCAAATAAAATTGTCATTATTTGTTACTCTGTTGTGTGAGTGCGTAGTTATTTCTGTAAAACAAAAATAAATGAAAGGAATAATAGTGTTATTTTATAGACGAGTTGTGTGTTGTATACGTGAATACTGTCTAGACCCCAAACCCATCCACCGGAATGTGAGTGGCACGGTATTCCACACACGAGTACAAAAATTTTCCTTTTTTTAATAGAAAGAGCCGTTTTTGAAGCAGGGCGTTAGGCATAGACTAATGTCTCACTTGTCTGAATCTTGAACAGGCGATCAGTCGTAATCCACAAAAAAGGTAGTTAATTTTCTTCCTTTCTTATTTGGTCTCTAAACATACATCTACGTATATAGCAGAAGAAGATGACTCCACGGTTTTACTTCTGCTATGCATAGACGGAAGAGAGGATGTCCTGATAGTGCAAGTGTTACTTCTGAAGCTCAGCTTAAGCTTACTGATGTTCTCCAACGTGCAAAAGAGGTTCAAGCTAACCTATCTCCTGAATTCCCAAGCCTTCTTAGGTCCATGCTTCCATCTCATGTAACCGGAGGATTTTGGCTTGTAAAATCTTGCCCTTTAACCATGATTTTGCAATTTTAGGCTAATACTATAATGATCGTTGTGTTATTTAATACCAGGGTCTTCCCAAAAAATTCTGTCAGTTGCATTTGCCTAAGGTTGATACTATTATTGTTTTGGAAGATGAATATGGGGAACTATATGACACCAAATATCTTGCTGAAAAAGTGGGCTTAAGTGGTGGATGGAGGGGGTTTTCCATAGCTCACAACTTACTTGAGATGGATGTTCTAATATTCCACTTGGTTCAACCTTCCAAATTTAAGGTAATTGTTTGATATTTAAAAGATGTTTTATTTGTGGAGATTTTTTCAGTATCCCTATAAAATTTAACTGTACAAGTAATTTTTAATTAGTTGTGGCTAAGAATTGATCTAATGTCTAACTAACTCAAGTTAATTTATAAAACTTAAGCTATGTTTAGTTGAAAGGTAAAAATAAAGATAAATTTTCATGATTGAGTTTTATATGTAATTTTACACATAAAATTCAATCATGAAAAATTTACCATATTTTCACACTTCAACCAAGAATACCCTTCTCGTTAAATTACAGTCGTTGATTACAGAAATGTACTAGTACCCTAAAGGTATAGAAGGAAATCAATTTTTTTCGTTAAGTTTGTTTCAATACATTTTATGGCTTCCCCGTATTTGTGTTACAACTTGGAGGGAATAATGGTAAGAATTGACGCTTTGAGTAGCTTCATGACATCATCTACTGCAAAATAAATACTCTAGAATAGAACAGGAATTAAATATTAGCGAGCTTATCAAGATAAACTTTAATCTTTGTTTTGATGAAAAAATTCTGAAGTATGGACGAAACTAACTGAAGTTATGTTATTGAGCTAAGGTCAAGGAATCAATTCCTTTAACCTTTTTCTTCTTTGACCAATGCTTGATTATGGATTTTATTCGAAGAACAAGAGGCAGGAATGAAGAAACACATGCCGCCCTGACTCCTCCTATTTTATATGTCCACAGGTGTACATTATAAGATCTCAGGGGTCAGATGAAGTGGATGGTGCTCTTAGCCTTCTCAAGTCAGACAACGGCAGAAAAGAGAAGGATGAAGTGGGTGATGCACTTGGTAAGTGTGGTATGGTGGTTCTCGTTGCTTTTTGTCTGCATTTAATGCATTATAATGCAAATTGTATAGAAATATTATATTTGTTTGCTGTCTCGTCAGACGCTACTCGAAATGATCCAGAGACCAGCGAGATGATATTTAGTGTTAACGTATCTCAACCAGAGCGGCCTGAAAATACCCCTAATAAAGATTTTAGCCTAGCTGATGGGATCAGATTTGCAGAATCTGTAATCAGTTTCGAAGAAGTGAATGGCATTGAGAATTTCAGCATTCATGTGAATGGTCTGGTTATTGATTCAGAGCTCTCCAAATACCTTCGGGCCAAGTATTATGAGCTCTGTTACAGCCAGAGATCGTTTCTTCATGACCATCTTATTGAGGGTCTCAACTGTAAGCTGGTGGCTGGGATAATTTCTGAGACCATCAATATAGCTGATGCCATTAAAGCCAGCAAGCTTACTACCTCTGAAGATAGTTTTGTGACATGGGACAGAACTTTGAAAGCCTTTGAGGCCATGGGCATGGAGGTCAGCTTCTTGCTCAATCGGCTAGACCAGCTCATGGCACTATCTCTGAAATCCAAGAGGTACAAAGAAGCAAGACGTGAGCGACAACATGCTGAAGAGGAATTGAAAATCCTGGAAGCAAAACTGGTGGAAGTGAAACAAGCTATAAATAGACTTGATGAAGAGATTGGCGTCCAACATGTGAACCCTGAGAGGCTGGAGAATATGTTCCATGAGCTGGTTAATGCTCCTTGGTGACTTGGGGTGGCACTTTATTGCTTGCTTCTCGGCTCTTTAGTCAGCCGCTGGCACTAGCAGGCTGTGTTGCTGAGATACTGGTAGTATCCAATATGACACGGAGATTTTGTAGTAAATCAAATGAAGAACATGTAAAATATGATTAGGACTATCTTTATGAATTGGTAAAATATCCAATACAATATGTATTTAGTATGGGTTGATTGACTATTTTGTAGAGTCGGTCAACATCATTGACAGGGCAGGCACTAGTTCTAGGTATCTTATAACATGTTTGTTGCATTTGGGATACTTGATGACAATTAAGATGTGACTCACCATATGTAAATTTTGACTTTGGAAAGTAGAAAACACTCTTTGCCCTAATTCAGCGTAAGTTCGGTTGAAGTATTCTTGCCCCCCAAAATAATTGTCTTTTGAATTCGTGTCTAACCTAGCTAAAACATAACCATATATGTCATTGAAAAAAATTTATATTTATAATAAAATTTAAATTAAACTTCCTGTTCAAAGTAGTATTACTGCTATCGAAGTGCCTAAACATTTTTTAAGTGACGTGGATGGAGAAAGAGTCGATAACGAAGACCTTGCCAAGTAAACTGGTCTCATGGCGGTTGGCGTGGGTACACTTCATGAACTTCCTCATGGGCTGAACTGGTATTTCAATTGATTTATCCTACTAATTTAAGGTGATCATAGTGAAGATGGAAAATTTTTCCCCATCACTTGAACCCTTTTTAACATAGCATACCTCAATTAATATGCCATATTGATTCGAGAAATTAATGCAGAACTTTTCTGGTGGTAGACAGAGTATATGGTATCAGGAATTAATGGGATTGATTTCATAATTTATAATATTAATTAATTTAACTTTACAATATTAGTGTAAAGTTTTTATATAGTTCATAACAACTAGCGTTTTGAATATTAACATGAGTAAACATAAGAATTATATTAAATGACTGAATTTATTAAAATAAAAGAAAGTGTTTATATTTTTTAAAATTAATCACGAAATAATAATATGCTCCAAGAGAAGTTAGTTATTTTTTAAAATCAATCACGAAATAAAGAGTGTTTTTTTTTCAAATAATAATATGCTCAGAAAAATTTTCCCCATCACTTGTACGTGGGATTGCAACAAAACACAGCAGTTGCATATTTTCTATAATTGATGATTATTTTTTTTAATAAAAGATATAAAAAAATATTGATGAACTTGAAAATAAATTTTAATAGAATTAGAAGCTATTAAAAATATAATCATTTAAAGAATTTTCTTTATTAATAGCATAGGCAAATTAATTGTCATTTGCAGCATGTCTCCTATTCTGCTAATGTGTGCAGACTGCCATCCAATTAGCTATGGGGACGTGGCAAGATGAGATGTTGATGTGGAGGTCTCCACCGCCTGAGTTGAGCTTATTGCTGTGCGATCTTTGAGTTTTGTTGGGCTTTTTTATCTTGGTGAACGATCCATTGCTCCCTCTATCTTATGGAGCAACGTTAGTCCTCATAAAGGACAAAATAAAGCTTTGACAATATGCCATCGTACTTGGTATGTGGTTATTGAGAATTTATAAAAAAAAATTCATTCAATAATATCAATATTTTTAAAATTACAAATATAGGTGAAGGAGACTGTAAATTTTAAAACAAAGCTTTAGAATTCGTTGCTCCTTTATGTAGGTGGCCGGAAACTGTAAATTTTAAATTGTTATGACTTAATTATTTGCTGTTCATTTAGGGATTAAAAAGATTTGCTGCTCCAATTTTTTTTACTAATGTTCCAAAGTTTAAATTTAAAGGAGCAAGAAAAAGGGGGCATTTCCAATTTCATGGGATCCAACAACTTTTGTCAATGAAGTGCTCTGGTTCCACACTCCCAAGATCATACAATATGACAATTTTAGAGTTCAACAACATAAAGCCATCACTGAAACACAATTTTATTTCTTTATTATTTATAAGATTAGTTATAAATTGATTGATAGAATCAAGAATCAATAAGACTGAAAAGGGACCAAAACAAGGATGAAATTAGGAAGAGGAAGGGTAAGGGTAAGGGTAAGGGTGGGCTGGTCGGATTTCTTGAAGGAGTTCATGAAAGTGAGAAGATGGAGGAGGAAGGGAAGTGAAGGGCCATATTGTGCAATGTAGGAGATGGTGTCACCGCCGAGATTGGAGAAGTTGGAAGTGAAGAAAGAGAGTGACGGCAAAATATAAATGAAGTTAAATTAGTAATTTAAAGGAATTTTAGAGGGTGGTATAGTTGTAAACTAAGAATGAAATTTTCACCTTATTTCTTTCTCCTTCTAAAAAGATAATTCAGGCATAAGTTTTTTTTGCCATGTAGTAACACTTAGAGTATGTTTGATTGGAGAGTAAAAATGAGAATAAATTTTTCATTATTGAACTTCATATGTAATTTTATATCAATTACACTAAAATAATATTTCTCACCTAAAAATTTGTTAGAAATTAGTTGAGCAAATTATATAGCAAAATGTAATTGGAACAGTTTAAATTTTTGGATAAATTATATTCACCTCTTGTGAGATTTATCAAAAGTCAACTCATTTCTCCTCTAATTATTTGACCTATATATGAAATCAGCTCAAACAACAATACTCTAAATTATTATAAAAGTTGAATTTTTTTACAATGTGATCAAGTATAAAATAATAATGTTGACTTTCATTTATCTGGGTTAAAAAAACACCTATTTTATGATTTTATCAACTTAAAAATAATGTCTAATTTAGTGCTTAGTAATTTCTCTCCCAAATTCTTACTAACTCTTTTATAACTCTTTTTAATTAATTTCTCAGATAATTTTTGTTAACCAAATAGTTGTATTTAACCAATTTCAGCATACCGATAGAATAACAAATTTTTATCTCCTTAGAAAACAATAAAATTAATACAAAATCTTACTGATTATTTCAAAAAAATTACAAATATTAATGATGCATTTTATCTGTGTTTAACTATGTATACATGATAACTTGCATTAATCAATATGTATCAGTCAATGATCTATATGTATTTATCAGAATCATCAACATTGATGATACTAGCAGGACATGATCTTTTCTGTGGTAATAATCTATTTACAGTGGAGTAATCGGACTTAATTGGTACATTCCTTGGCATGTGTTGAAGTGCATTATTTATGGAAGCATTGGGAGAGGAAGATGAAGTACAAGCGACACCAGAAGCAGATTGCAGTGGCAGTTTATTGTGCAGAGTAAAAATAGCGGGCTTTTGTCTGACGTGCAGCTTTGACTTATTTGGTTCCTTTTGTTGTGACTTAGGACTGATTGTGGACTCAATGGGTACCAGCTGGCCGTTAACTTGGATTGTGAACACGAAGGTCACCTGAAAAAACAAGACAAGCGAATGCAATTCATTTTGCTCTCGTCATGTGTTGTGCAAGAACTTACAGGATTACTTTTTTAGGACAATAGAGGGGAGCGAAAATGTAGATTTGAAAATTATGCAATAAATAGGTTTAATTGTTGAGTTAAATTACTTTTCTAGGAACCAGAGGAAAGCAAAAACAATAAGTTTATTTGAGCATTCTAGTGGGTGTCACCTACCACTATTGATGAGCGTCATCACTCACCCTCATTTATCGATCTCATTCAATGATAATAAATCCATCTCATCCACATAATAAAGTATGTGTTCACACGGAACACACTTATAGGAGCCAAAATGTGTCAAAAAACCAGTGGCGCACCTCATCACCAGCTGAAGCCTGAAGGATAGCATCCGGAACAGAAGTTGGGAAAAATGATGGCCCCAACTGCCTAAATCTTCTTCCAATGGTGTCCCTACCTGAGAAGGTAAAAGTATCTTAGTCAAAACTAAGAGTTGAACAAAACATCGGCACTTATGTTTGGTATGAGAGTAAAAATAAGGGAGAAAATTTCATGGATGAACTTTCAGTGTTATTCCATGCCAAACACCCCCAGTACATGATAAATTTTAGCATGCGTAAGCATGTATCTAACAAATATAAACAAGCAACCTGCTTTTCTGATCTTTTTAACTTCTCCAAGCAGCCTGCAATTTCTGCAAATCCACCTATATCAGAGATTTCTTCATCAAATTCACTATCAACTATCATTGATTGGGCATCACATTTGTCGTCAGTGCTTTGAGGTCCGTCATATGTTTGGCACCGAGTGCATCGCATCTTTTCATGAATCTCTGACCTAAATAAATGTGATAAAGCAGGCATTAGACACAGTTAAGATGACAGCTGCATGTTATGACAAACAGTGAGTAACAACTGTGTCAACTCTTTTCTACCTACCACAGCATCAGCATCAACCATTAGTATGATCGCACCACGACCAACCCTTTTTTAAGATTGAGTGTTTGCGAGGAAATATACAACTAATCGAACAGAACACCAACAATTAGGGGTGACGGCTAATAAATAATAATGTATACTCTTTCCTTCTATTGTGTTAGTTACTACTCATTTACTCATTTAGGACCACTTTAACAGTTGGAACTTAGTAAACTTAGAACATCATTAAAAGGAAAAGATGCATGTTCCAGGAGAATAGTTAAAATTTAAAAAACTTTTGAAAAAAACCTTTTCGTACATTTATTGGCAGAAACTATTAAAAAGGTGTCTATATTTGGCAGTTTTACCGCAAAATTCACAGTACTATTAATTAAAAAGGTTCTCTCTTTCCTGACTTTCCCCTTTCCATTCAGTTTCAGGTAACGTACGCATCCGAGTCTTACGCAACTTTGTATGCTAACGCTCTAACTAAATAAAGATCGAAAGGTTGGAATGTATTACTTGACGTTCTCATGAAAAGTGAACAAATCACGAAGATCCTCTGTTGAAAGAAAGTTACCCTGAAAATCATAAACAGTACCAATAGTGTGAGACAGGATAAGCAGCATCAACTAGAGCACTAGAAGCAGAAATACTGACCTGTGCCACAAGGCTATCTGTTTGCTCCTGCTGAATGACCTTTTGCAGCCCTTCTTTCGACATCTGACGCTGGTAGACCTACAAAAAGTTAAACGCAAGGGAGAAATGTAAAGAGAAATTGCTCAATGTGGGCACCGACAAAAATCATAGGATAGTTTTGTGTTTACTTAATTATCACAAGTCACAGCAATATAACCTTTTCTTCTATTGTTCCGGCACTCAAAAATCTATAAATGTATACTCTTTTCTTCTGTCCATCCCTCCACACTCTCGCTGCAGCCTGATTTTGGGCAAGGTACAAAGCAAACAAAGAATGCATGTAAGACAGAGAGAAAAAAATGAATACATATAAAAATTTCAGCAATTAATACAGCTAATCCCAGGGTATTACTTGTTTATCATTTGCTGGGTTCCAATCAGGATCAAACAAGACAAGTCGATTTCCACCAATCAAATTGAGTCCACAACCACCAGCCTTGCTACTTAAGAGAAAAACAAATTCGTCCTGCATTATGTCAATTAGGTTTTAATTAATGGACAATTGCATGTGATACTTACATGAATGTTGAAGCGAGGAGGAGAACCCAAACACCAGAACTTGGAGGTTCAATTATAAACTGGCAAGCAATTTACCTTAGATGGGTCATTAAAGAAGTTGACTAACTTCTGCCTTTTTTTAATTGATGTAGCACCATCGAGCCTCAGGTGAGGGTACCTTCGTTCCCGACACAATTGAGCAAAAAGATCGAGAGTCTGTTTCATGGTAGATGATTTAGTATACAAAAGAGAAGTAGAAGGGTAATTAAAAGGAAGCATAAAAGATTCAACCAATCATCGAGAAGACTGATGTAACTGCAAGACTGTAAGCTTGGAACTGTATACTACTGTTAGATAAATAGGATTCTTCCCGTTAGGTTTTAATGTTGTAGGTTCTGTACCTAGCTTACAGCAGGAGTCAGAGACAAACTAGAGCTGTATAGACTAGGGATAGAAAATGGGGTGGTTGCGCCTGCCCCAACCCCTTGCCACCTGGGAAGTCAACTTGCCATCATGGGCATTACAAATTTTAAATAAGGGCACCAGCATCAAAAGTTAATGCAATTTATATTCCCCCATGAAGAAAAGGTACATCTATGCAGCACGACAAAAGTTGTGTGAAAAAAATATAAATGGTGTGATATTGCTGGTTCAATTATGCGTAAAAACACGATAATCAGAGACTAGAGAGGGGTCCCATGTGCAATCCTACGAGAAGGGTGCATCAACCTCTACACAATAGAGTAAAATCAGTTACTCTACGCATCGGCAGTAAATCAGAAATAATATACAGGACAACATTTGGATGAAGTTCTCTGTGTCCTTGTCATCTAATTCTTAAATTAAGCAAGAGTAAATGTGTAAATATTTTCTTGTTCATATGAGTAACTTAAAAAGTTAAGAACGTGTATTCATGTTGAAAAAATATCCACCTATCCTTGATTGATTTAAGAACTGAATGACAAGGATATAAGGTAAGTTTTGTATATAAACCTTGTGAGCTTCATTATCCGGCAAAATATTATATCTGAATGGCCCCAAAATTTACCTAAAAACTACCTAACGTAGCCTACTTCAGTAAAATAAATAAGTGACTTCATACAAGTATGGATCTTGATTCATTCTAAACGGTCACTTAATTCACATTGGTTAGCTAAAACTACTATTTACAAAAAGACATAGTATCCCAATTTTTCATTTTTTACGATATACCTGAGTGTAGTTTGACACGAGGACAATGCGATCATTTGTCCTCTGACGTAAATGAGCAAGTAATCTTGCCAAGACATGCATTTTCCCGGATAGCTCAACCCAAGCTCCATGCCCTCCCGTCCATAAGCCAGACCTACGAAGAACACCGACATAGGATGACTAAATTTAGACAGCAAATGTATAAATGAAACATTAGCTAAAAATATCTACCTTCCAGACAACATTTCTGGAGGGAAGAATCGAAGGCAATCTTCAAAACCTGAAGTTCCTGGACTCCCACTTTTTATGGTATCGTAGATAAGCTACAAAACACTATCTTCTGTTAGGATGGAAGTATGAGTGTATGACTGAAACTTACTAAACATGAAAGGAGAAGATGGGATTCCTTCACAATTTCTAACATAGTGACTAAGGTTAAGAGGAGGAAATGGGTGCAAATACAAGTGTACTTGCCAATCATAACGGCAACAAGAAAAAAGCTTCACAGTATGTTATTAAGAACATATGAGGAGAAAAATAACCAAGTATTGAGTTTACAAACCGTGAAACTATAAAATAAAAAATAAAATCAGATAATAGCAATAAAATAGTACCCGCCCTCCCAACCTTTTCTCTTCCTGATGGGAAAACCCCAAATCATACCTTTGGATGATTGCACAACTTTTTGAGAGCTGTTATGTAGGCCAAGATCTTTGATTGCTTCTGTTCTTCATGAATTGCACGTCTAACCTATGTTTGAGGACAAATACTCATCAATTCTGGTTTGATAATATATTGTTTTTGGCAACATCCAGCAGCACAAAGACCTTCTGATAAATACACATTTTCTCAATCAAAAGTGGACCTTACATTCTTGGATTGTATAAAATGTTTATATAGGTCTGACTGTAGTGGAGTCAACTTGCAGCAAACAACTTCAACTATCTGTATCACAAAAGAGACAGCTCATGGATGACTGGATGTTGATTAAGTGTAACAGGTAATCACCAATGACCTATGCACAGTTATTTTTCATGTCTGTTAAGGGGCTTGGCTTCAGTCAATATAATATATAATAAATTAAATTATGTTCAAATATTACAATACTCAGCAAGACTGGCATTTTCCTTTTATTTTTCAAAGAAAAAGAGTGAGACAATGTTAGGGACCCAAGATACACAAGGGTCTTATTTCAGGAGGAATAAGGGGAGTGGTATTGGGCCTGAATCAGGCCCAGCAGCACCTGCTGCAGAAAATAGCAGCAAGTCAGTTGCTGACAGTTGAGGATTGGTTGAGGAAGAGGGTATTTTGGAGGGAAAAGAGGTTAGTTAGTTAGCCTAGTATAAATAGATGTAATAAGGGTTGTTTTGGTTGTTGAATTCTTTGTACTCATATCACAAAGATTTGGGGAAAGCTCTTCCTCTTAGGGTTCTTGTAATCTCCCTTTCTCCTTGGTGATTTACCAGGAGTGTTGCAATAAAGATTACCATTTCTCTCACCTGAGAATTAGTTCTATCAGACAAGAACCTACAGTTCTAGTTGTTTAATGTAAGCAAAAAGAATTAACATTTCAAGAACAGGACCGAAAATTCAGGAAATATTCCATATAGTTAATTCACTTATATGTGATTGAAAAGTCAAAAGTGCAACGGTTCGGTAAGATTGGCATACAGCAAAAGAAAAGTACAATACCTTTGGTGGCAAGTGATTTGATAATAATGCATTAGTCCTTCTTAATATGAACTGCAAAAGCATACTGGCCAGTCAATTTTCAGGAGAGAAAAAGTATTTTCTTATTAAAGTACAAAAGAAACCAGGTGCACTTCACTATCATTCAGTTATCAGTTCTAAACAATAACAGCCGTATTACATCTGCAGTGACTAGTGATAGATTATAATACAGCTCTTTAAAATCAGAGTGATATCTGATTCACATCCATTGGCTGAGAAAAAATATTACCCGATTAACTTTGGCACTTAATTCTGCAGAGCGTTCAAAACCTAGCTTCTTCTCTTCAGCAGTAGCATTAGGTTCTCTTCCACAAACAATCGGAGCCTTCATGAAGCAAGTAGGACACATTCAAAACCAGAAACACAAGAGAAGGGTATAATACATATCTCAGCACCACTCTCTTGAAAGCTATCAGAAGTTGCTGAGTACAATTATCGTATCAGTGTCTATTGAATGAAGATACATACAATAGACTTTTATTTAACAACTGAATAACTCCGCTTTCCAAACTACCAGAATACTGAATATGGATGAGCTTGAGCTTTTGACACATTTTCTATCCAAAAAAATAAAATGTAAAGCAATCAATGCACCTCATAGTAACGTAGAAAATTGGCAATATCACCCAATATTCCAGGATTAGTAAAGTTAACCATTGCGAAGAATTCCTCCAAGTCATTCTGCAAGCAGTATATGTCCATAAAAAATATATAAATGGGGATTTATGATTGTAACTTGCAAGACAGAAAGATAAACATGTATAGCTCCTCACCTGCAAAGGAGTTCCTGACAATAAAATTCTACGTTTGCATGGGAGAGCGCCAATGCCTAATCCAGGAAGTATGTGTGAGAAACAGAGAAACATGGCAATCAAGTAGGGGAAAAAGCTTGTACAGTACCCGGTTAGTTATTGTCTGGTCATTTTTCAGTCTGTGAGCCTCATCACAAATAAGAAGGTCACAAGAGTCACCAGAGCTAAACTTTAACGAATGCATCCAAATGTCTCATACGAAACAATGAGCACCTGAAAAATTGGGAAATGGGAAAAAATAATACTAATTGAGTACATAAGTAGTTTAAGCCAGCCAAGCAATTGAAGAATGGTTGGATATTTTGCCTGCAAATTGCTGCGGGGACTAGTGAAATTGTCAATCCCAGAGACAACATCTTCTCTAGTGCTTTCGCAAAGAGCAAGAAGACGAACTCTTTCTCCAACCCACTTGTTGATTTCAGCTTCCCAATTGCTGACAAGGCTGGTAGGAGTCACAATGATAGCCTTTCTAACCATTGGCTTCCCATCAAAGCCTTGACAAATTAGAGTATATAGCAATGTAATCGACTGCAATGTCTTCCCCAAACTGCATAAAAAAGTAGCAATGAAAGGCAGCCTTATAAATAATTTCAAATTTTGAAACGAATGAGGAAAAGGAGAAAAAAAGAAAAAAAAAAGCTCACCCCATATCATCTGCGAGAATGCATCCATGTATATTTTCTGCACTGCATAGCCCTGAGACGCAATCAAACATGAACTGAACCCCTTCTCTCTGATGTGGACGAAGGAAGCGAACAAGCAACGGGTCAACTGCTATTGCGGTGAAATTGGAAGGTTGATGCTCATGCTCCTCGGAGTTGGGAGGGAGCCACAGTACCAGAGGATCAATCCCAGGAGGCAGAGGAAGTTGTACTTCGTCATCGCCATCGGGGTGCTCAGCAAGGTCATCATCTGCATTTGCATTCAAGTCCAAGTCCAAGAGGGGGGTTCGGAGGGTGCAAGTGGAAGAAGTGCCCCATGGGACAAACCTTTTCCGAGCGGAGAGCCGACGGGTAAGCTCCTCATTCGCGTAACTGTGATTGGAGGATGGAGGCTTGAATGGCTTTCTACAAGCACCCGCTCCTCCATGCTGCCCCGTCACTGATAGAACTCGCGGTAGCAGTGACTGCCTCTTCACGATGAGGTTGCCCCTGTTATTGCAAGTTTAAGTGTGAATGGAGTTCATTCCGATTTCAATTTCAAGCTTAATTATGGCATCGAATCCAAAATACAAACCGACCCTAGATCTACAGATTATTTTTAACCTATGGTACCTGAGGAGAGCATCCACGTTCTGCGATTTTCGTTGGTCGTCGGGGGAGAGGAACAATCTTCTTCGTATTCCTCGCCGGAAGAGGAACACGACACCACTTCCTCTTCATCTTCCTCTTCCATTCTCAGTCTCTCCCTCCCCGCTGCAGCTGCACTCCTCCAAATCAATTTTCAACCTCTCCCTTTTGCCGCCAAACCTTTACGCTTGTTTCCCCTGTACACATTGCAATGGGCGGAAAATAAATGTTTTAATTGCTTAAAAATTTTATAGAATCTATTTGTATAAAACAAACAATTTTCCTAAAATTTGAAAATCTAAAATTGAAATTTTTTTTCAAGAAATGAAAATAAAAAACAAAAACAGAAAACATTTCCTTACACCAAACGCTCCTTAGTGTACCACCAATCCAAATTTGAGGTGTTCATAACCTTACCAACGTAAGCTTATTGGATCATATTGGAGTTTGAAATTTGGCTCAATACATCTTTTTGATTGGGTTCAAGTCAAATATTTTATAATAATTAGTAAAAATTATAATATTTAATAACTTAATTAATATATTTTATATAACTTGATATTATTTTTATATTAATATAGTTTGTTTTGAAACATATATGATTAAATATCTCTTAAATTTTATTTTTTATAAAATTTAATAGCTTCATTATGTATGTTGTTCAAATCCACATATGTTATTTGAAGATCGAAAATTGAGTTGGATTCGAGTTGCAAAAATTGACTAACCCAAAAATCGATTCAAATTTATGTTTGATCTAACCCGATCTATATATATCCTTAATCCAAACATAATCTTAAGATCATGTGATATCCCAAATAAGAAATTTAATGATATATGAGTTATTATTATTATTATGTTAGGTCAATACCACTAATATTATTTATTATTAGGTATAGATAACATTAATGTTAATTATCATTATTATTATTAGGTGTAGATAACACTAATATTATTTATTTATTTATTATTATTATTATATGTGATTGGGGGTGTGTGTGTAAGAATGATTAGTTTCATTTTGCTAAGTTTTGCCTCCACGGTTAAGCCCAGCCTCCTCTTAACCAACTTTCTCTTAGGACCTCCTCCAAGCTCATCTCTTGTCAAGTCTAATTGCCACTAGCCCAACTCTAATTTCAAATGACCGAGCTTAACCCCACCTTGGCTAACTAGTTGGCCTAGCTTAACCTTCTCCTAAGATGTTGTGACACTCCCTTTTTTATCTAATCTGTGAGGTTGGTTATCAGGACCATTCTAACTTCTTAGTCAAGTTGTTAATGAAAACACACTTCTACAACGGTGAGTGGGTTTAAACTTATGACTATACTTTTGGTCATTTTTATTACTTCTCATATTATATAATTATTTATGAAATTTTAAAATGATTTATGCCAATAAATCATACTGTTATGAATTATGCCAATTATAGAAATATTATTATTTTTATAGTTATCATGAAAATTTAATTATTTTGGAAAACTCATAGGACCATAGTTGTTGTATGTATGATTTAAATTTTTTATTTTATTAGTCAAAAAATTTCATGAACCCAAGGATGGTATGAATAATAAGAACAATGAATTTAATTGCAAGTTATTTTGATAGTAATTAGTGAGAAAAATACGAGAGTTAACGACTCCAGGATTGATCGTTAACCTTTGTACCAAGTGGTCCGTTAAAGGGCTAGCGTTACGACTCGATCTTGGCACGTGACCGACATGTAGAAAATCTCATCCCTACACAAGCCTCATGACCTGGATTCCTCTATATGTATAGTAAATCACAAAACTGTTTAAATCATAAAATCTTTTCTACATACAAATCACATGTCTTTAAAACATATAGTCATGATTTTCTAAACCAATCTCATATTCCGTTTTCTAAAGTTTGAATTCATGGGGTCAACAAGTATAAAGAAAGTCTATCATAAACAAACCTCTATAAGTAGTAAAATCTTATAATACAGCCCATCTATGGTCCGGATCCTCGCATCTATCCTGAAGCACCCTATTATATATAGAAAGGCTTTCACCCATGTGAAGTTTACTAGCTGACACTCTAATGCCACTACGAGGAGGAAGAACTGAGTAAAATCCTGGAGTAGTTACTCTGGAAAATAAGAGAAATAAGAGGGTGAGTTTTGTAACCAAAACTCAATGAGTGGATCCTCACCACAACCATACATGGGACAAGAAAGGAAAATACATAAATATTGTTAATGCAACATTCCCAAATCATTTATGTTTATTTCACATAATACCAATAAAATCATAAGTTTGCTAGAATCATAAAAGCATAGTATTCTCAAAGAATTATAAGACGGAAAACTATCAAGGAATAAAATGGATGCTCAATTCCTCATGAATAAGAGCCCCCAATGAGATCTTAATGGTTCCTCGTTCTTATTCTCCTGGATAAATTGCCCCCATGGGCCTTGGTACCAAGTTAACAATTTAATTGCCGTTAACTTACAGCTCTATTACTCTAGGAATTCCCTATTCTAACCCAGCCTTTTCACAACATTTCATAAGGGCTCCTATCCTAGGGTTCAAAGCTTAATCACATAAAACAAACAGTTTGGGAATCATAAAATCATTAATTACTTTGAGAGCTTTAATTTATGTAACTTTAACAGACTAACTTTAGCATAACTTATGAAACCATGTCCAAGGGATCAACCATTAACTACACTATGGTTTCATTCCACAAATATGTAGCCGTCAACTGTTTCAAGTTATAGAAAGATTCATATTCTAGAATTTCTTTATGTTGAAGTTTCTAAATCAATTCTCAACAACAACTTTCATAAAATTGGGAATTCTAAAATCATGATAGCATTTCCAATGGTCATAAGATTCTCCAGGAATCATAGTCATAGTTAGCTTAACATAAAAATCATTTTAACAATCATAAATTTCAAGTAATTATAGGTATAAGCAATTTTACATACAATCATTTAAGCAAATATGGTCCCATGCATTTTCAAGAACACCGTTTATGTTATTTCAAAAATCACAGTTTCATAACAATAGAAATCTCAACTGTTACAATATAAACTCCAAAATCATGGTTCTTTTTCATGTTTTGATGAAAATAACTATAATGACCAACATAGAGGTCATAGGCTTGAACCCACTCATTGGAGTGGTGGAATATGCAGGAACAGGACCAACTAGATTCTAAAAGCAGGAATGATACCCGTATCTACCATGGGGTCAATAGAACTCTAAATCAACCTCTGAAACATCTAAATAACTCAATCTATACCTAACATACTAGAAGACCCTCATCTCTTGACCCATATGAAGAACCATCAAAATCACCCTAACAACAAGAAGAAAATGGAGAAAAAAGAGCAAAACCAAGAGAACAACATACCTTAAAGCCTTAGAAATGAAATATTAGAGTTAAAATTGAGAGAAATGGAAGGAAATATAGTTTGGAAGGTGAAGAGAGGTTGGGGGATGAAGTTTCTAGGTGTGGGGTGAAAGGTCGTATTTTTGTGATCTGAAACCTAAAATAGGGGATTTTTATAAACTTTTGACCGCTAGGGCGGTAAATGATCGCGAGGCGATCCCTACCTAGTTGTCACACCGTCTTACTCTTTTGACGTTGGCGCTATCTCCAGGAGGTCAAGTACTGGTATGTATTGGACTTGGTTGTCTCAATATTCACTTATTTACATTTCTTAATTTTAAGTTAATGTCCATTAACTTTAAAATATAAATATAAATAAAGAAATATCCTCATTTGGATTCAAATAAAATATCAAAAAACTTAAAATCTCAACAAATCAGAATCCAAATTTTGGGTTTGAATTCAAATTTGAAAATTCTTACGATTTTACAAACTTGTGGACTAAAAACATAATGTTTAAAGGTTTCATAAAATTCATTACAAATCACTTTTAACTTATTTTTCTCTAAGGAACAATTATGGGACTTTTGGTTCCAAAGAAAGTGGTTCTATTATATAGTCCTCCAAGGGCATGTAGGGTCCAAACTAAGTAAAATTCAGGACCTAAATGCAGATAAGGGTAATTGGCATCCTTCTTGGTTCAAAAAAAAATTTCTAACCTCTTTATTTAAAACTAGGGTATTACACTAGCTCACCCACAACAAGGAACCCAATGTGGTGTCCATTTATGGGACCTAGTTAGGTGCCATCAGATTAGCCATTGGCTCAAATTTAGCTATTCAATTCAAATTTTGATATACAAAACATCTCATATGTCTCTACTAGTTATTGTAATAGATTTAATTAAATTATTATTTTCAGGTATAGTTATATGTAATTATATATGAAATGTTTTACATTAGTCGCATGTATATGTTATATATATTTGTTTTTGTCCCATGTGGATTATGATTGGAGGCTCACTCACTAAGTTTTGATGAACTCACCTCTCTTTTCCTCCCCTATAAATATACAAGTTAGCTGCACCACAAGATCCTCCCAATAGTGCTACAACTTCTTTTGGTAAGCTTAGCTTAGTGAGCTTACTATTGGTTATATCAGTTTAATAGTGCTCCAATTATTGTGTAGGCAAGATCCGAACATGTATTATAGTTATTTTTTGAATTTCAATCACTTATTTAATTATGTTTGGCTTTGGTCGTATTAAGGTTATGACGCAATTTCTTATTAGGATTTATATTTTGGAAATATTTTAGAATTATGGAATTTAGTTAAACTTGAGATATTTTGAATATAATTGATTTATTTATGCATATTAGCCAATCACGTTACTGGCTTTAGTGGGACACATATCCTCACGTGTCCGCCATGTCCCCTGATTTGACAGATCAATAACTAGTTCAAATGATACAAGCTTTGCCTTAGAAATAAACACACGAATGGCTCATTTGACATGCTTGATATGATAAGGATGATATTATAAGATTTGATAAGATGAGACTATATAAGGTCTGATAAGCTTTTAATACCATATAATATTTAATGTGACACTGTATAAGATATTCTATTCTATATTTTGTAATATCATATTTATTTACAAATAATTATATTACCTTGATTAAATATTAAATACAATCAAATAATAATAAAATAGAAAATTTTATTATAATAAATTTCAAATATTATATTTATATAAATACTTATTAATTAAAATTAATTTGTACTAAATATTATTATTTAATATTTTATAATTATTTATTATTTCAATAAATTATATAAATAAAAAATACTATTTTATATATCTTAATATTTTAAATTTTTAATCATAATTATTCAAATTTAAATTATTAATCTTGACTTTTATATGTTAAATATTATTTATTATTTATTTAGAATATTTATTTGTCATTAAATATTTATTATTTTATTTTATTTATTATTTATCAATTATACTTATATTTATTTTTATATATATAATGAAAATGATATTACATATTATTTTTATTTATTTATTATAAAATAATTTTATTAAAAATAATTTTTATTTTTATAACTTATTTTATTATTAATTATTTAAGAATTAATTTATTTTAATAAAATATTTATAAAATAAAAATAATTTTATACTTTAAAAGTTAATCAAGCCTAATATGACTTTCCATTTTATATTAAGTTATATAACATTTTAACGCATAAGAAATTATAACATATAACATTATATAATAAATAAGAATATAATATATAATATTAACTTATATTATTATACCTAATATATCTTATTAAATACCTAGTTCAATTCAATCTCCATTATCTGATATTTCCTCCCTTGAGAAAAATAAAAGGTTGCTTTTAGTTGATAAACAAAATGATTAAAAAAAATAAACAAATAATAAAAAAAACGGTTGCTTGTAAGTGTAGATTGAATTCTCTGGCAACCCACAGGACATCTGTCAATGTCCTAGCATTCAAAGGTACAAAGGCAGACGTATCTAGTAGCTTCCATATTAAATTCTCCTGTACATTTTCACCGGCAGAAATGTTTGTAAGAATGATAAGGTAGAGTGATTATACAAACATTATACGAAAATATAGGTTAGAACCAAGTTAGAGCGATATAATTTTAAGTAACTATTATATAATTAAATAATATTTTATTAAATTAATTTTTAACAAAATCTACTATTAGATTATAAGCTTATATTATATAAATCATATCTATAAAATTTTAAATTAATCTAAAATTATTTTCCATAATTTTTATATACATCAAAATCAGTATAATATATAAGTTTAAAATGAACAATAATAAGGTTTCATGATTGTATTGCTATTGACGCTCAATTTTTATAAAATTTGATACAAATTATCTTTGTCATAAGTAGTTATAATTTAATAATTGAATCGATAAAAACTTATTTTATAAAAAATCATTAAGAATATAAGTTAAAGTTACAACTATATATATATATATATATATTGGTCTTTAAACTTTAACTTATGATTTGTAGATCCTTCTGTGAAAAAATTTACTAAATTACTAATGATTATAACAAATAATAAGATTTTTTTTTGGTTTTCATTCATCAATACAAACTATTGATCAATTTATAATCAAATTGTTTATAGTTAATAAATGTTCATTAAAACAGATTTTATATTTATTTTTATTTCACTTTTTGTCCATTAATTTAGAAATTTAAATTAAAAAATAAGATTTGAATGAGAAATAAATTAGTCAATGGTCTAAATTTAATGTAAAACAAATGATTTGTATGTTTTTATGTATTATTATCATTATTGTATAAACAATTTAAAACAAATGAGTCTATTAAAATATTAGTCAAAATTCAAGGGCTAAATTGAGAAGCTAATAAAATTTGTGATGTTGATTTGAAAAGGATAAAAATTAGGGTGATTTTATTCCTTTTTCTCAACAAATATTTATTAACGTAAAAATGTGTGAGTATCAGAATACATGTTATTGAGAAAGGGAATGAATATATTATACAAGCTTAGCTTTTTTAAATAAATATAATAATTTTAATTTGATTTTTAATTTCTCTAAAAATATTATTTTAGTTTTAGTTTTAGTTTTTTATATCAAGGGTTAGTAGACTTTGTAAAACAAACTACATGCTTAACATTGAATCAAGGGTATATGTATAGTTACAAGAGTCACGTGTAATGCTTATGTTAAAACAATAAATGACTAATGGTTATTTAACTAACTTAACAACTTAACAAAATTGTATTTACACTTATTTACTATCCTAATATCTCACTCAAGTTGGAAGGATTATGTCTATAACACCCAACTTGGAAATCAGATTCTTAAAGGCAATGGCAGGTAGCATTATTGTAAGAAGGTCAGCAAGTTATTAAGAGGATTTGACATGGATTAATCGTAGGGCGCTCCAACGTGCTCTTAACAAAATGACAATCTATGTCAATATGTTTAGTGCACTCATGAAATGTTGGATTATTAGCTATGTGGATGAAGCTTTACTATCAAAAAGAAGTTTCACTATTTGTGTTGATATGGAAATCTTTCAACAACTTGATCAACCACAAATCTCACTAGAAGCATTCACCATAGCTCTGTATTCAGCCTTGTTTAGGACTGTGCAATTGTAGATTGCTTTTTAGATTTCCATGAAACTAGGAAGTCTCCTAAATACATGCATTTCCTTGTATCACAACAACTCCCCATTCTCGTCCATGAATGCTAAAAGCTTCAATAAGGATTCTGATAGGAAAAATAGACCTAGACCAGGATTTGCTTTCAACTATCTTAGCAAGTGATGGGCTTGCATCAAGGTGAGCCCCTTGGTTTAGAAACATATTGACTTAACTTGTTCACAGCAAAGGTGATGTCAAGTCTAGAAATTTACAGGTAAGATAATCTTTTATGTAGGGAGTCATATGCTAGAAGTATACTGTCATTGGCATTTAACTTTATGTTTGGATCCATATGGAGAGTGGGAGGTTTAGTTGCAAGAAACCAATGTCACTAAGTAATTCCAAAGTGTTTTTCCTTTGGTTGAGAGATATACCTCAATTGGACTTGGCTATTTCAAGTCCAAGAAAAAATTTTAGAACTCCAAAATCTTTTAGTTTGAAGTGTTGTTGTAGAGAAGCTTTTACTTGATTTAGAGTTATAATCGAAGGACTTGCCAAGATGATATCATCCACATATACTAGCACTATTACCATATTCTACCTAGCTCCTTAAATGAATAGGGAATAATCATAATTTTATTGGATGAAACCGAGACTTAAAGAGCATTGAGAACTTGGCAAATCATTGTCTTGATGCTTGTTTCAAGCCATATATTGATTTGTTCAGTTACAACTTGCCCTTCTTCCTTAATGGAAACATTTGGGTTTGAATATCCAAGTGGCAGCTTCATATATATTTCTTCAATTAGGCCCCTATTCAAAAAGACATTATTCACGTCCAATTGGAATAACTGCCATTTGTTGACAACAACAATTGCAATTAAAACTCTTATTGTGGTTATCTTGGCTATGGGTGAAAAGGTCTCAATGTAGTCAACTCTTCTTGTTGAGTAAATCCTTGGGCTAAAGTCTAGCTTTGTGTCTTGCAATTGATCCATCCTGGTTATATTTCAGCTTATTTACCCACTTACACCCTATAGGAATCTTGTTCTGGGAGGAAACCATTGTCCATGTTCTGTTTAGCTTCATGGCATCTAATTCTTCTTGCATGGCTCTTTTCTATTCTTCATGCTTTATAGCCTGATGGTAGAACTTGGGCTCAAAAGCAGTAGTGATGTTGTTAACATAGGCAACATATGAATTGCTTAGCTTGGAATAAGATAAATGGCTGTTGATAGGATATGTGGTTGCACAAGCATATTCTTCTAGAGGTAGGGGGTTTAGAAGGCCTTGTAGACCTTCTTAGTGGTGCAGGTTTAGGAATAGGATTAAGGCTAGTTATGGTTCAAGAATAATAGTTTTAGGAGCATGAATTATGGTAGTTTCAATAGTAGGGTTTGGGACAAGTGTGATGGCAGGGTATTGATCAAGAGTAGGGAATTCAAGGTGTGAGAATGTAGGTATTATAGTAGATGGAAAAATTAAATGTCAATGAAGTCTTTTTGTTATTGTGAAAGGGAAATTTTATTTTAGAGAAATAAACATTTCTAGATATTTGGATCTTTTTGGTAGTGAGGTTATAAACTTTATAGCCAAGGGAATAACTAATAAAAACACAAAGTTGAGCTATAGGGGTTAGTTTATGTCTTGAAGAAGGAAGGGTAGATGAGTGACAAAGGCAACCAAAAACTTTGATGGATGAGTAATTAGGTTCTTTGGATATAACATATAGAAAGGTGTTTTATTCTTAAGTATTGGAGATGGTAGCCTATGTATTAGGTAGGCAACAGTGCCTATGCAATCACCCAGAATAAGAGAGGCTTTGGATTGGCAAAGGAAGCTCTTGCAACATTTAACAAATGTTGATGCTTTCTCTCCACTAAGAATTTTGTTGGGGGGTTTCTACACAAGATAATTGGTAGTTTATCCCTTTGTCCTTAGGAAATTTGGTGATAGCTAATTCTTTCACATTATCACTCCTTAGAGTTTTGACAAATACTTGAAATTGGTTATATGCCTAAGTAATGAAATTCTCAAGTATGGAAGAAGCTTCAGATTTATATATGTTAAGAGGTATACCCAAGTATATCTAGTGTGATCATCTACAATGCTAAGAAAATATCCTTTTCCATTATATGTGGGGACTTGAAAGGGACCCTAAATATCATAATGAATTAAGTCAAATGCATGCAGAGATATATGATTATGTGAAGGGAAAGGAGGTCTCTTTGTTTAGCCATGGGACAAATAGAACAATTTGAAAAATCAGTACTTTTATTAAAGGTAAACTATAACTTTGGGGCAAGTACATTCAGTTTCTTAAAAGAGGGATGCCTTAGCCTAGAGTGCCAAAGGCTACTAGTTATAGTTTTTATTTGTGAATTCAGGAGAAAGTAAAGAATTGAAACTAAAGGCAGTATTGGAACTAGAAACAGTATTGACATAAATTGGGTGAAGATCATTAAGAGTGTCCTTGTTGAAAACATAGGGACCATCCCTACGAGCACCCTTGCCAATCATCTTCAAAGTCTTTGTGTGCTAGATAAAAAATGGTTAGCATGAATTCCAACAAATAAATTAGGTTCTTTCAATAAGGAACTAACATAAACAAGATTATATTTAAAATTTGGAACATAAAAAACTTTATGCAGAACTATGCTAGAAGTTAAAGTAGTTGTTCCTATAAATTTAACAATAGTTCAAGTTTGATTAGGTAATTGAACAAAGTGATTCATGGCTAGTTCAATATGAGAGAAATTAGTTAAAGATGATGATATATGTTAAGAAACCCCTAAATCTATAATCCATGTATCAAATGATATATATTTGGAATCATAGATAGATAGAATCATACCTATCTCTGGCTCATTTCCATTGGCTTTGGTCCCAACATTAGAAGATAAAGAAGCAATGGTTTGCAGGAGAGAAATCAGTTGCTGGTATTGCTTAGTTAGGATTTGAACAGTGCTTAGTGCAACAATAAAGGGTCCAAAAGACTTGATATTGCATGCCTTTCTTGTACGAGGGAGGGTAACCATGAATCTTGAAACACTTTTCCACAATGTGGCCTAACAAGTCACAATAGGAACAAAGGGGGCAAGATTTCTTGAAATTCTTGGTTTTTGGATCACTTCCTTTAGCAGCAAAGGCAAGTTGTGGATCCAGAATAGCAGAGTTCTTTCCAATGGCCTTTTGGCTCTCCTCTTGAATCAAGAAGGAGTAGACTTTATTGATGGAGGGAAGCGGCTCCATCATCAGTACTTGGCCTCGAATACTACCAAATTCTTCATTCAACCCCATGAGGAATTGGAGCACATATTCTTGCTCAAGGTGATCAAGAAACGAACAAAAGCCATCATAATTGCAATGAACAATAGGTTGATTTTCTTTCATCTTTTCCCAGATGATCTTCAATTTCAAAAAATACTAAGAAATGGAGAGGCTCCCTTGAGTGAGAAACATAAGGTTGAGTTTCATTTCAAACAAGTTTGGGCCATTTTGAAGTTGGAATCTTGCTTTCAAGTTCGCCGAAATGTCAGCCGCAATATCATAGTAAACCAATGTTGGAAGGATTTCGTTGGAGATGGAATTAAGAAGCCAAGAAATCACCATATTGTTGGAATGGAGCCATGCTTGATACCGCACAGGATTTTGCACTAGGTTTGGCTTTGAAATGGAACCATCAACCATGGAGGGCTTGTTCTTCACTAAGAAAGCAAAGACATTGCTTGACTCCATGAGGAATAATTATCCTCTGTGAGATGCTGAAACAAGCACATTTCCTGGAGCCTCAGATTAGTGAGGGTAGCAGGGATTAGAAAAGTCATCCATGGTGGAAAAGAGGATGAGGACGAAATTAGCAAGGAAGAATAAGAAAGCTTGGAGAGGAAGAGAAATAAGAGGAATCACGGAATCAATTTAGAAAAACAATTGATACCATATTAGACTTTGTGCCAAGGAATAATACATCCTTAACATTGAATCAAGGGTATATACATAGTTACAAGAGTCCCATGTAATGCTTCTATTAAAATGATAAATGACTAACGATTATTTAACTAACTTAACAGACTTGTATTTATACTAATTTGCTATCCTAATAAGGGTATTTAGTGATTACCTCAGAGTTCAAAAAATAAAATCATGTTTATAAACCTTTTCTTTCGAAGTATATAAAATTACTTTAATAATATTGAGTATGATTTATAAGTAAATGAATATTATTTCATTTTGTAAGTTAATATTTTAATATCAAATAGAATGCTACTTTTAGCAAATTTTATTAGCAATATTAAAGATTCCAATATTCACAATCTAAAATTGCATTAGTAATTTTTCAACCCAAAATAAGAAATAAAGAACTTATAAAATTAATAACTTTTTCAAAAACAAATCACACAAATAAATTTTAATCGTACCAAAAGTGCGAAATAATCTAAAAGTCATTGTTAGAAGAGTAAATTTACTATTTGACTAAAACATGTATGATAATCAGAATATTGATAATCATAACTATTAAATAGATGCAATGTAATAAAATTTTGACACTAAATATTAACTCATTATATGAAATATAATATTTATTTAATTATAAATCTTACTAAATATTATTATTAAAATAGTATTATATATTGAGATAAAAAGTTAAAAATATGATTTTATTTTTTAAACTTTGAAATTATGTTTATAAAATATGAATTGAAGTTGTAGTATTTAATCAAATAATAAATTTTTAGAATTATTTTATAATTTTTCATATATATATATATATATTTTAAGGAAAATATGACTTTAATTAATATAAAAATTAAATAAAATTAATGATAAAAATGAAATGAAATGTCATATTTATAAATAGAGTGAAATGCAATAATTCAAAATCTCAGAAGTGTTTAGTATCATTTATCATTTCATTTTCAATTAGAAAACAAGCAAGGACAGGAAAAATGGACCGTTGTTGCTGGTGGCTGGCTGTGGTGAGGGGAAAGATGTGCGTCAGAGTGTTTGAAACTTGGACGCCTCCCGTACCCTGGTAGCAGTCCAATATAATTTTTTTTATTTTTGTGGCATTTATTTGCAGTCACGTTCTTCCAAAATTGAATTGATTATTATTAATTATAACCAGATATTAATTTTTTTTACGGGCATTATAAGGAGATTGTAGTAGCCTACACATATTCCTTTGAAAATATATATTCTTTTTGGGCGCAGGGTGGGAGAGCATTAGAGCTGGTGATTGGTGAACTTCCCTCTCTATCTTCTTCTATCTAACCAATCTCCGATGGGGAGTGAAAGGGACGAGTGTGGGGATGAGCCTCTAACGCCGGCGGGGAGGCTGTTCGCGCAGCCGCAGATGAGGCAAATAATCCACTGCGTGATTGGGCTCAAGAACCCAATAGACGTGGACTCGGTAAAATCCCAAGTCAAGGACTCCACCCTTCTCCAACATCCAAGGTTCACCAGCCTCATGGTCCGCGACCGCCGGGGAAGGGAGCACTGGCGCCCAACCCAGGTTGACATCGACCGCCACGTCCTCATCCTCGACGACCCTCTCCTCTCCGACGAAGACGACGAAGAATCGGCCGTGAACCGCTACCTGGCCGATTTGTCAACGGAAGGTAGTGGGCTGAGCATGGACAAACCCTTGTGGGAAATCCACTTGCTGAGGGCCCACAAGTGCGTCATCTTCCGAATCCACCACTCCCTTGGGGATGGCATCTCCTTGATGTCCATGCTTCTCGCCAGCTGTAGGACGGTCAACGACCCAGACGCTCTCCCCACCATACTCTCTTCCTCTCCCTCTCCCCTCTCTGAACCCGTGGAAGCTTGTGGTTACTCTCTGGTTTTGCTTCGCCTTTGCCATTGAGTTCATCCTAAGGTGTCTCTGGGTTCGTGACCGAAAAACTGCCCTCACTGGTGGCCCTGGCGTTGAGCTCTGGCCAAGGAAGATTGCTACCGCTTCCTTCTCCTTGCAAGACATGAAGACCGTCAAGAACGCTGTTCCGAATGCGGTAATATCTCTTCCCTTTACTTTCCTTTTCTTCCTCCTAATTAAATCAATTTAACTATTGGTATGCCTTTTTTTTCCTTTTTTTTTTTTTGCCGTTTTAGTATTTATTAAGTATAAGACTTCAACCATAACACCGAATAATAATTATGATAATGATATTATGACAAGTAACAACCACCTATATATCCCATATTTTGTGGAACATGGTTGGGCGAAATGGCCACATGGATGTATATGCCATGGTCCCCTATCTTTGTAATTGTCTTCGTACTTTCATTTACATATTTGGTTGATGATAATTCCCATAAAATGATAATTTGCCTTTTAAGATCAGACATAGCATTCAAAAACCCTCACACCACTTCGCTGGCTTTCACAATTCACAGTACATTATGAGCCAGCTATTTTTACAATAATTTTATTTATGTTATTTTGGTAGAAAATTTTATAATCGGATATCAAAATATAAATCGGATATAAAATTAAATTCAAACTTCTATGTAAATCTCTTTATATATTAAAAGAAAAATTATAAACAGACAGAAGTTTTGTTGGAATTAACTTGTCATAACAATATAAGTATAAAACATGTTAACTCTTGATCAAATAGATGGGTCTAATTATTTTATTTCATTGAACAATTTCTATGGTATGTATCAGATTTTGACAAATTTTTTGGCTGAGTAGTAAATGATGTGAATTTTATTATCAAACATGTTTTATCTATACAACTTAAAACCCCAAAAAATATGTAAAAAGAACAATAAAGAGACTTTACAAGTTTCTCAAGTTTTAGTCTTATGAATTTGTTTCCTACTTCTTGTGAGTAGTGATGTTGGATGATCCCATATTCTTTGTTTGTGACCATTATTTTCATTTTCAATGAAATGCCTTATTATCTTGGTTAAAAAAAATCTAAAAACTTTTAATTTATATTATCTATACAAATTGATGGCAGAGTCTTCTCCGAAAAAATAATTGATGGCAGAGAAATTAAAATTTTCTTATCATTATTATTAGCCAATCAAAACCTAGAGTAAAGGAAAAATGTTATTTGTATTCATGATGCCGGATTCCTAACTCACATCTCATCCATCATTGGATGTGGTATCAACCTCATTTAAGTTGGGTCTACATTCAATGGTAGATGAAATGTGAGTTGACATTGTTTCATGTATTATTAGTCCAAATAACATAACTCAAAGTAAAGAGGGTGCTAGATTTCCATTTCTACGTGGAGGGTTGCAAAGCGTTATTGTTCCATTACTATATTTGGTGGACTGGTGGTTGCAGCTCATACGTGTCCACCTATCTGATCAGGTGTTTGTTTCTTAATTTTCACTTAATTTCATTTTCTCAAATTAAAGCTGCATGTCGAGTAATGACATGGACTTCAAAGTAAAACAATTTTGACGAAAACGTTTGAGGATCTATTACAAGGACATAGGATTACCTTTTTGTTTTCCCCCAATTTTAGGCATGATAATTCACATACTTCTTGTATTAAATAAATTAAGGAGGTAGAGAGACATTGTAAGTTGATGACTGATGAGGCAATGGGGACAATATGAACTATTCTGGAATAATTTACTTGTTTGTACGCAAATATCAGATGCTATGTTTATGACTTCATTTTTAGTTACCGTTCTTTTCTTTTCACTTTATATATTTATTTGGTTGGACACAGCGTTGGTGTGGAAATGGAATCAAGCGGGCTTCAATTTCTGTCCCATTAGATTTTTGTGTTTTATATATGAATTAGGAAATCCCAATTGACATATTTTTTATTCAACTCATAGTTGTCGTTCTATTATAGAACGATCTATTTTACCTTTCCATCCAATTAATACGTAGGAACATAGCCTTGGTCTTATTGTGCTTAACATTTGATTTTGATGCATCTTTGACTTGGAAAAACGTTGCAACTTTCAATGCAGTGTGGCCTTAGTATGCATTGTTAGACGCAATGTGACATTTATCCTAGAACTTTCAGTTAAAAGTAGCAAGGAATTTGGTATTCTTCGGTGGTGAATGCACATCTTCTTCAATGGTTTGCAAACAGGGGACTGAGAATATGAGATAATGCAGTGTTCGTCACCGCCTACAGTAATATGATAGAATAAGTGAAATACTGAAAACAAAGTTCAAATTTATATATTAGCAACAGCGAACATTCGGACATAATATTTGTCATTTGATTTGAGTACTTCTTGTTGCTATTTTGCAGACCATAAATGACGTTCTATTTGCAGTTATATCATCTGGGATATCAAGATACCTGGATTTCCGAGCACCGAATGGTAAAAGTCATTCTATATAAACCACTATTTTCAATGGAAAAATGTTTGTTGTACAACAAAATTACACAATAAACTTATACCACTATTATTTTCCTTCTTCATTTCAATATATTAATATTGTTGGACTCACTTTTCTTTTTTTGTCTGCTTCCCTATCTACGCTTATGGTGTAAGTTTGTTGTCCTATCATGTTGTGCATGTATCATCTCTCTTTTTAATGTACACCGTTTCTCTTTCTATTTATACACAAAGGCGTGCAAGCACGACACAATCATGACTAATTAAATAATTCCTTCCTTTAAGGGCTGCGAGACGGGATTCAGCTTACAGGTTTAGCTATGGTTAATCTAAGAAAACAGCCAGGATTGCAGGTCTACTTTGCCCAAATTTACATTTTTGTGTATGCTAGCCTTTTACAATTTTTAGCTATTGTTGATGTTATGCTCATACTATATTATTGAGGCTGGATAAAAATGATGATGAATACTGATCAGGAACTATCCAATTTGATGAGAAGCAATTCAGGAGCACGGTGGGGTAACAAATTTGGCATGATTCTCCTGCCTATCTATTATCATGGAAGCAGCAGTTCAGATCCTCTAGAATATCTGAAGAGAGCTAAGGCAATGATTGACAGAAAGAAGCAATCTTTGGAGGCCCATTTCTCATACAAAATTGGAGATTTTGTAATGTCGACTCTTGGTCCAAAGGTTCATTTAATTTGCTCCCCTTTTGTACCTATTTATTTATACCTTGTGTTCATATAGTTTGAGTAGAAGACCTCAACTGTCATCATCAGTATCCTTCAAACACAATGATGTTGCTTATATACTGCAGTTTGCTAGCGTGCTGAATTACCGGATTCTCTGTCACACTACTTTCACAATCTCAAACGTGGTTGGCCCACAAGAGGAGATTATGATTGGCGACAATCCTATAACATTCTTGAGGGCAAATAATTCTGCCTTGCCTCATGTACAGCCCCTAAATTGGAGAAATTCTTGCATGCTTTTGGAGCACATATAATAAGTGGTTATACATGTTTGTGAACCACACATTAAATATGTTTCAATAATATGCAAGAATTTCTCACTGTGTTCTTGCAATTAACTAATCATAATAGTAGGAGCATGTCATTAATGTTGATTGTCGGTGGTTGGTACTACTGGTAATGCAGGCACTCATTTTGAATATGGTGAGCTATGCTGGAAGGGCAGACATGCAAGTTCAAGTGGCCAAAGACATTATTCCGGATCCAAAGTTTCTTGCCAAGTGCTTTGAAGATGCATTGCTTGAAATGAAGGAGCAAGTTACGGCCAAAATCTAACATCATTTGGAGAAGTTGTTTTATTGATTGAATGTGACTGCAAATAGTGATGTTGTGATGAATATTCAGATACTTATGATCCCAGGCAAAGAATCATTTACCTTAGGAGATAAGTTTACTTTCTTAAATGTTACAAAGGGACTATTTAGTGATCTAGGCATCTCTCTATTACCATTGATGGCTTAGACGACCTATTGAAAGAAAATATAGAAATGTATGAAGAAGTTCAAGGACTTTGTACAATTGTACTGAAAAAGTCTGCGCTTGTCTTGCCTATTCCAAGAGGAGTTGCGGCAAATTTGAACGATACACAGCTATGAGAAATTTGAGGAATGGTATTTGTACTACAATATGACAATGTGGAGAGAGAGGAAGAATCAAAATGGGTAGATTTACTGCCCTTTAATGTTCAACTTGTAGGAAAGTGAAAATAATTTCATATAAGTTTTTGTTACTTACCTAAATAAGCAAAAAGGGCAATGGAACCATAGTAGGATGCCCAATTGGTGCTCCAATAGTTTGCCTAAATTAACAAAATAACAATTATAATTACTCTCCAATGTTCTTAAACTATTGAGCAAAGAAATGGAATGGGAAAACTAAGCGATAAAAAAGATAAACCGATTAAAATGCTTAGAAACAGATCTAGATTGCAATGGTAGTTTGCTTTGCCAATGGAGGCTCCAGTGATGGCCAACAATGATAGTGGTCCAATGTGGAGAGAGGTGTTTTGAATTGAGGAAGAAATGGGAGGAAGGGGAGTGATTGCGTTTTATATATGCAAGTTACTTATGGACAGTCTTGTTGGTAATCATTAAATGAAATTATGCTTTTCATTTTGTCAATTATCATCGATTGCATTATCGACAGGCTTATGAAAATATCTAGGATTCTAAGGGACATATGTCAACGTTTTTAAATTAAAATTGCTATCAGAAGCTTCGTCGATAATATTAAAATAATTTAAATTTAAATCAAAATATATTATTCAGTTACCGACTGCAAATGCCCATTGGTAATGTCGTAAGAATAATTTAATCAACTTCAAATGAAAAATATACTCCAATAATTATTTGCCACGAAGCGCTGTCAATAATATTATAAATAAATAGCATTTATGTTGCTCATCAATAACCTCATTGGGAAAGAATACACGTTAATGGCAGGAATCGATGTCAAATATTATCGGTGGCATTATTGTTTGGCATAAATAAAACTAGGCAACTCATTGATAACACCATCAAGAATAATTGCATGTCTATCGAGAATAATTGCATTTCTCATGGTGGGAAATAGGGGCAAATATCACGGTGGAATTGCTAATGACATGTTACAAAAAAAAATTGGTAAATAAATTTGATTAATCGCCGTAGGTCCTATCGGTAACAGTGACAGGAAAGCTGTTCATTGGTAATTAACAACTGTCGATAATATATGTGTTTCTCATAGTATCATTAAGTTGAATAACTCACCCTTTCCTTATTCACTTTTCAAATTAGAGGACACTGCACTCCTTCTGGATGTAATACATGGTATATACATGTCATAGTAAGGTTTCGTAAGTTTCAGGTTCTCCAGGACTATATTGGTCCTAAATTTCACTAAGTTTGGATTCTATACCTCCTTGGAGGCCTATATAATAGAGCCACAATCTTGGGATCAAAAGTCCAAGTAATTATTCCCAAAAGGAAAATAAGTTAAAGAGTAATTTTTAATGAATTTTATGAAACCTTTAAATGTTTCGTTTCTAGCCCACAAGTTTAGAAAATCTCGAAAATTTCCGATTTAAACTAAAACCCAAAATTTGGATTTTGATTCGTTGGGATTTTAATTTTTTTATATTTTTTTGTATTTTATTTACATTTATGTTTTAAAGTTAATAGAGAATAAAATAAATAAGGACATTAACTTAAAATGTAAATAAGCAAGCATTGAGACAACAGATACCAAATGACAGAAAAATGTAGAAGTTGGGGTTGCCTCATTGCTATAACGGTCTAGGGGTGGTTTTTTCAGATGGTCTGAGGTGTTCTAGCAGTCATAAGTGCACTATGACCATTGTATGACCGCTATAGCGGTTCCCTGGGCGTGAACAGTACCCAGAAACAACGTCGTTCCACTTTCGCCCTTCTTTTTATAAAACCCCATTTCGAGGTCTCCCTCATCCCCAAAACAGGAGCCGAAACGCACCCATGTCCTCAACCTAATTTTTCTCTCTTTTTCTTCAATCCCTAAATCATCAATGTGAGTATATGTTGTTAGATTATGTCTCCATTTTCTCCATTCTTTCACGTTCTTGGTATGGGTATTATTATTTCTCTCATTATTGTTAAGTGGGGGTGCCCCCAATGTTATTAGTGTATGTTTAGAACAATCTAGAGCTTCCATAGGTTGTTTATGAGTTTTGTTGTTTCAATGCCAAACGTTGGTGTCATTCCTCCTCAGAGCTCTTATCGAAGTTGTTCCTTCAGGCCTACCTTCAGGTGAGTAGGTTTGATCTTATGGCCCTATATTGGTCATTATATAAATTATTTTCCAGCTTTACAAAGTGATTAGAAATTTGAACTTGAGCCTTTATACAATATGGAACTATATGTATTTTATTTTAGAATGTGAATTTATGTATTTGAAGCTTTTCATGAAAATTGTTGAATTTTCAAAGTGCATGGGACCATTATTGAAATTAACTTGATATTATATAAGTTATTTCATGATCCTATAGTTGATTTTGACAATGAAAGCTAGTAAGGCTAATGAAAGTATATGTAAGGCTTACGTTTAAATTTTAATAGCTGAGAAATGTTGAACTTAGAACACATATACCTCCTCATTTTATAATTCTAGTTGATTTTAGATTAGAGAATTTATGAGAGGAATAGAGATTAACAAGTTATTCCATTAACCTTGGTATCAAGGAAGAGAAAATTGACTGAACATCAAACCGGTAAGGTGCTTGGTTCAAAGGTTTATAGGGCTAAGGTTTAATTGGGTTAACGGAATATAATAAAAATATATGTAAATATATACATATGATTAATAAGAATATAAATAAATATATTAAATCATTAACATTGACATAATCAACAAAAAAATATTCATAGGTCTATAAAAATAAACATAATCTATATAAAATTTCTCTAATTTTAACCTCACAACTTGGTCACAAAGCATTTGAAAATAATACTTGTTAGTGACCAGAGATTTATGGTGGGCGTTTGCGAATGAAAGAAAGAAGAATAATAACTCAACAATTTTGGTTAGTACCCTTCTTTGGTTCTTTTTTTTTTTTTTTGCTATGTAGCTGCTATAAGATAACAATATTTAAGTTTTGAAAAAAAAATTCTAAAAAAAAAAAACCAATCAAACCTTTTCCCAGGTTTTCGGGTACTTGACCGGTTTTGACTTTCCCTTTTGGAGCTTAACTAGACCTTCAGGTGCCGATTCCGATTGAACGAGTCCTGGCCGTACCCTTGTTTCTCTTCTATGCTTGGTATACCAAGGTCCACTGGGCAAGTTCCTTATATTAGATTCGTCCGCGGGATGCCTCACCAGGGGCTGTTAGATCTCAGCTATGGACTCATGTTCGCGGGACCAGTACCACCCTTCAGTTTACGGATATATTTTCTTTTGAAATGCCTTGAGAAATAATATGGTTTTTATGAATTCAACAAATTATGATTTTATGGTTATTACGTAAAATAAATAGAAATGAATTGTAGTTGCTCCATTATTATTATTTATGTATGATTCTTCCTTGTCCCATGTATGGTTATGAATAAGGATTCAATCAAGTTTTGTAACAAAACTCACCCCTCTTCTGTTCCTCTTTCTCACAAATTTAGTAGCTCCCTTGGATCCTCCTCCTCCTTTAGCACTAGTATTTCCAACTTTGGTGAGCTTTACATTGATATGAAGTTTGGCTATTTGTATAGATGCTCCAGTAATATGATGGCAGGGTTTCGAACTACATACATAGATATATGTTCATGTTTTGCATTTTGTATACCATGATTCTTTTGTATTAAAACTGATTTAGTATTCATTGTTTATTTTGTAATGAACAACTCAGATTGATTTATGCCACAACTACAAAATTTCATATTTTATTTACGAAAAAGTGTTATTCAGTTTCTTCACATATTATATACATGGAGATTTATTTATGATTTGAATTTGATTTATGAATAAAATATGCATATAGTACGACAAGCGATCATGAGGCTTGTCTAGAATGAGGTTCCTCACGTGTCGCTCACGATCCAAATTCGGTCGTGACACCATAGTAGTCAGGAGTTCTTAGTGGTGTGCTTCACTTTATAGTGAGGCCAGTTTAGTTGTTATATTTATTTTGTGTCTATAGTATTCCAATATTATGCAGTATTCTCGGACTAGTTTAAATCATGCATGGATTAATTTAATTACGATGTTTATTATATTTTGATATTTAGACAATAATTTAGTTATTATGATTCATTTCAGTTTTATCAAAACGGATCACTTTATTTAAGATTCACGTTTTGAGCTTTTAGTTAATTAAAAGGTTTATATATGTGTGTGTAAGTTAAATGTCAACGTTAAACAAGTAATTTATCATGCCACGTTAACATAGACTTCTATGTAGGTTTGCATGAGCAACATTATTTCCTTATATGCCGATCATAACTTGGTTGAGCCATGACAATTTTACTACGTCATTAAATTAAATATTTTCATTTATATGTTTTTCAAGCAACGAAGGAAGAGTCAACTACATTTATTATATATCAATACATGATTAGACGATTAAATAACAATATAAAGCTCACATACATGCTGCTGTTAATATATTAAAATTAAATATTTTTAATTATATAATCATTTGAATTTTTTTCACATATGTTTTGACATTTATTTTTATTTTTTCAATGTGATATTATCCAGGATGGGCCAAACATATTTTTTTAACTTTTTGAAAAGCATTTCTTTTTGTAATTTGCTATAACAAAGTATTTTTATTATGTTTATCTAAACTTGCTTATAAATAATTTTAATAATTAAAAAAAGTTTCAAATAGAGCTTATTTAAATATAGAATATTGTTTTGAAATTTTTTTTGTTGCAAGTTTAGTGGGAAAAAAATCCCTTCTTTTCTGACTTATCCAAACATACTCTAATTTTCTTCTTCCCGAAGATTTCTCTTTGAATTTATTAATAAAAAAAGAAATAAAGGAAAGCTAAGGGAATATATATAGTAAGCCTTTGCAAATTACATTTGTATTCATCAACCACCACAAATATCTTTTTTTTTTTTTCTTTTGGTGACTAATATATTTCTTTTGAACTTTGAATATGTCTTATTCTCATGAAGCATACTTGATGTATGTTTCCGACAGAAAACAATAGCATTAATTTTAAATTAGCTTAAATAAATTTTAAGCTATTATTTTAAAATTAATATAGCCATAGAGAAACTTTTCGTTTTTTTTTTTTGGTCAAACAAAGAAACTTTTTTAAAACATACATCATACTAATTGCATTCCTTAATAATAGTAGTGGAATGGAGGTAGTACATAGTAGTGGATATTTCTGTGTATATATCACTTTGCGGTTTTTTTACATAAATAAAATAAATTAAAGACTATATTACCTAAATCCCCTCTTTAAACCCATTTACATATATGTCTTGTTTTTCTATAATAGAAGTCGACTATAATCGACTTTCACACTGGTATCCTCACATTGTGGCTCATGAAATAATGCAGAAGTCGATTATAATAGACTTTGAAGATTATTATAATCGACTTTATTGCAATACAGAAATCGATTATAATATACTTCATCACAATCCAGAAGTTGATTATAATAAATTTTTGAATACTATTATAGTTGACTTCTCAAATGATGTGATACATTCTGACACGTTAAAAAGTCGATTATAATCGACTTCTATAACCGATTTTAATCGACTTTAGTGTGCTCCTTAATTATAAATAGAGAGCTCCCGATAATTGCACTTCCATGTTCATGTTCATGTTCTTGTGTCATAGTGAGAATTTTCAAAAAAAACTGTGTTTTAGGGGCCAAAAATAAAATAAAAATAGCTTAAGCTCAAATTTGAGCATTTTGAAGAAATAAAAAAAGCTATTTGTAAAACTCAAGTAGCGTACATTTTTGTTATTTACCACAAAAAATAATTATTTTATAGCCGTCCAAACAACACAAATTAACTTAAATAAGCAATTATATAAAAAAATATTTATCTAAATAAACGATTATTGAAATAAGCATAATCTTATGGTTTTCCCAAACATGCTCTTAATCTTTTTTTTTTCAAATAAAGATTGAGTCTATGCTAAGTGTTATGTTCTATTCAATACTTATCTTATTTTATGACTTATTTTTTTCTGGTTTAACTATATTCATAATATGACTCCAGAATTACCATAATGTTAAATATTAAATTATATTTTAATTTTAGGAGAACATAAGAATCTTTAAAGTAAAATTTGGCCTTAGCGACTCGTCTAATGGATTTATCTTCCCTAATCTACAATCGGTTTGCCTTTTTAGTTGGAACAATTTTTGGTATCATAAAATTTGTCCTGGTTTTTGTGCTAATGTCCTAAATCCTATTAAGATTCTATGCTGTCAACGAGTGTAGCGCCACGAATGGTATATACAAACATTTTTGGTAAATAGCAAAATCTGAAATTAAATTTTTTACAACTTAATACCAACTAAGCGTCAAATAGAAAAACTTACAATAAAAGATTATGAAGTCCAACGTATTGTGCTCTTTTACAATGGTTGACGAATTGTCCATGAAACTTACCGACCCCTAGTACATCACAAAGTAACAAATACAGAGTCTAAGACCAAAACAACCTCCTATCAAAAGGCATAAAGCATCGCCAGTTACCAACCAACTTGTCCCTAAATAGACAGTATCTTTTGGACCCATCCGTTAGTCATGGTGTACATTTTTCTTTTAAGTTTATCACATAAGAATTATGACAATATTAAATGATTTTAATAATAAGTATAAATAACTTTGTTTAAATAAATTACTTTCAATAAAATTTTTGAAGTTTTATTATTATTATTATTATATAAATATTTTGTTCACATTAATATTGAGGTTACGTTTGAAAAATAGCATTGAATAAAATGGTTAAATTTATTAAAACTATATTTAAAATAAAAAATAATTTAATATATAAAAGTTGAATGACAAAATTGACAATAGAGGGACTGGGCATTCTTTCTTGAGAAGTGCTCAATGGTTGGAAAAGTCGTGGTAGGAAAAGAGAAAATTACTAATCACATTGTTTTATAACTAATCAACATAAATGAGAAGCCTAAATTCAAGGGCGGATATTCTTTGTAACAAGATTCACACAGAATTTTGAGCTATTAATCTTTTCTCTTATTTCTTGAAAAAATACTCAGGTATTTTTAAAGAACACATTTTCCTATTTGAGAGGCTGATCTATACTATATAATATTGGGGTATATGCTTTCATA
The DNA here is from genome assembly GCA_030441495.1 of Dalbergia oliveri. Taxonomy (NCBI): domain Eukaryota; kingdom Viridiplantae; phylum Streptophyta; class Magnoliopsida; order Fabales; family Fabaceae; genus Dalbergia; species Dalbergia oliveri. The sequence continues at coordinate 18,348,826 of JAMLFY010000004.1, read as the reverse complement.
AAAAATTTAAAATATTTTTAATAATTATATAGGTATATGTATTTTTGGCTTATAATATTATTAAATTTGATCTTACATTAATTTTAAATAAAATAAAATAATAAAATAGATCCCATTTAATTTTATGAAAAATGTTATTTATACTTATATGTCCAATTGTACCAACTTACATCTCACTATGATAAGAACATGAACATGAACATGGAAATGCATTTCCAAGAGCTCTCTATTTATAGTTGAGGAGCACATCAAGTCGATTAAAATTGGTTCCAAAAGTCGATTATAATCAATTTTCTAAACGTGTCTGTGTCAAATCATTTGAGAAGTCAACTATAATAATATTCAGAAATCTATTGGAATCAACTTCTATTATGATGAAGTCAATAGTCTTCAAAAGCCTACTATAATCAACTTCCTTTTTGTGATGAAGTCAATTATAATTGATTTCAGTGTTATCTTATTGCATAACGTGAAGATCTAAATGTGAAATCGATTATAATCGATTTCTATTTTGAGTGGAAATACATTATAGTCAACTTTTATTATATGAATAAAAAATATATATGGAAATGGATTTAAGACGCAGGTAATATAGTCTTTAATTTATTTTATTTATGTAAACAAACCTCACTTTGCATTATATACATCTCACTTTATCCTGTGTTTTGAGCCGAAATTAATGTCATCATTTAGTTGGACAATAAGAAAACAGAAAATTAACGGAAGACTTCAATCCGTCGCATTTACGCATGCCTATCAATAAGCAAGAACGAAATTTATTTTAGGTCTGACGAAAATTACATACGAGTGGCACCGAAGTGCCATCCCGTCGAAGATGACAAATTGGGATTACACAGTTTATTCATTATATTCACCAATGACCAGACAAATATACACGTCTACATCTATAAACATCAATACATAATAAAGAAGCACGTGCAGGTGGGTGCTGCTGATCGTCCTTCACAATACACATAATAAGTACAATTGGTCCACAATCAATCCATATATGTAGTATAATAAGACAATTGGTCCGCAATCTAGGTTGACCGACCGATGATGCTTGGATGAGTACGTGGCGGATTAAATAATTGATTGGGAAATCATATTCATATTCATATCACAAGCGATGATGAGGTTTGAGGGCATCGTAAGTTACCGGCGGCGCAGGGGCAGGGAACGAAGCAGTTGTCTGATGAGGGGCGAAGGCGCTATGCCAGTTCGACAGCAAGTGCGAGTAGAATGCTGGACAAGGGATGTAATTCAACAGAGACTTGTAGTTCGGCAGGGCTTCAACCTCAAGAAGAACTCGGCGCACTCTTCCGGTGACCTTTGATTGTCAAGTCCCAGGATGCAGTTGTTGCGTAGGTCCAGCACACCGGAACCGATGAGGTGGAGGCATATTGGGCCAACATGGGTGAAGTAGTTGTCCGACAAGGACAGGTTGCCGTTGTTGCGGATTCCCGGGAGGAGGCACACCGACTCCGGAACATGTCCGTACAACTGGTTGTGCGCCAGATTGAGGAACTGGATCTTTTCCAAACAGCCAAAGGAGTGGGGGATGGGACCCGTGAGCTGGTTCATGCTGGCGTCAAAGACGGTGGCCTTCTTGAGGAAGCCAATCTCGAAGGGGAGGCAGCCGTCAAGCTTGTTGCCCAAGAAGAGAACTTCCGTGAGAGTCTTGGAAGCACCACCGATGCTTCTGGGGATTGGACCCGTGAGTTGGTTGTTTGCGAATGTGAGGAACCTGGCCCGAGTGGACCCGAAGTTTTCGGGGAGACAGCCGGTGAAGCCGTTGTTGTTGATGAAAATTACGTCCAGGTCCAACTCGAACAGCTTCGGCGGAATTGTACCGCTGATACGGTTGTACCTCAGGTCCAAGAACACCAGCTGCGTAGCCTCAAGCACTCGCATAGGGAACTGCCCGGAGAGCTTGTTGTTGCTGAGGTCCAGCTCGTAGAAAAAGCTCAAGTTGGTGACCGCAAGGTTTGGGAGCATCCCGGTGAAGTTGTTGGAGTTGACGTGGAAGAATGTCAACTCAGGAATGCCGCCCAAGATACTCGTCGTCGTCAGCGGCTGCCCAGTACCAGAGATGCCAGCTTGGTTCAGGTCTAATCCCGCCACGGCTAGCCCCCTTGGCGGTTTTGGATATGTGGCACATCGCACCCCATTGTAATTACATGGGCTTCCACCTCCCTTCCAGTTACTAGTATACCCCTTTGCGTCACAGATTTGGCTCTTGAATTTTAGGAGCACTCTGCGTGCTCTCTGCAACCGGGACGAGAGTGCCGGCGGTGGAGGAGGACACTTTGGTGGTGGAGGAGACGGCGGCCGAGGTGGGGGAGGGGACGGACGAGGAGGTGGCGGCGGCCGAGGTGGGGGAGGAGACGGCGGCCGAGGTGGAGGAGGGGATCGACGAGGACGTGGCGGCGGCCGAGGTGGGGGCGGGGATGGAGGCGGATGTGGGGAGGGGAGGGGGACATCCGGGTAATGGAGGATGGCCATAACCAAAGCCGAAGTCGCCGCCTCCTATGATACTCTCAAATGCTTCTCTTTCCGGCCTAGCCACCTCTTGGGCGATAGCCAAGAATGGGTAGAGCAAGAAAGCAGATAGCAAGAGTAAGGTGAAAGTGGACGAGGTGCCCATCTTTCTCTCTCGACACTGCCACATGCACGGTATTGACACAACAAATGAGCTTTGCTCCTTGCTCCTTTACTCCATATCAAGAAAATACTTATAGAAAACGATGAGAGAAAAGTCAAACTCCACCCTATTCTACTTTAATCTGATAAAGTTTTTTTTTTTTTTCATATTCATGAGAGTAATTGTCGTTTAGCCCCTTTCTTTTCATAGGACAACATTTTCTTATCCCCATTTTCCTCCATAATTTGACTCCTTTACTTTTTGGTAGGTCCTTGAGTTCTTAACATTTACTAAAGTAAAGTACACACATACAATAATAGCATGTAGATTGTCGTACAGATATTTGGCCTACCTTCTTTATTACGGGCACTATTGAAGTTCGGTAGTCTCCTGGCAACTTGGGGCAAATAAGACTAATCATCTTCCGACTTCGTGCTCAAGATCGCTCCGCAATAATTGAGCTTCGCAGAGCCACACACACAGAGGGGACCATTCCTACAGACAACTGCTCATTTCAGGACTACTGCCATAAAAAATTTCGACTCAAGGCGATAAAAGAAAAGAGAAGACTGATAAGAATTAAAGCATTACGTTGTTTTTATTGTTCAGAAGATATTTCCCATCTGAGAAGTAAAAGTATTGATCCCGTCTATTGATTCGGAGAGAACTACCCTTTATTCTGCAAACTCGAGTTACGTACCCATGTTTGGCAACGATATTACATATTTGCATATACATGAACAATTGGGGAGCCAAAAGAAAGGCTATAAGTTGCAAAAAGCGATATAATGAATTTTCGCACAGGTCTTGGTCAATAAAATGTAAGTAGGGATCCAACTGTCAGAAGTGTAGTTACTTTATGTGAAGGAAATTCAGACTGTGAAGGTAGCAATGGTGGAGATGGAGACAAATGTGCCCATTATCAAGTGACTGTCGGTCTCCAACACGTTAACCTAAAGGTACACCGACACAAAGGTTTTCATCAGTCATCACTTTCACTCTGTCTTTTACAAAGAACAACTTTTTGGCCTTCCCGCTTTCCAGCTCAAACGTATTGATATCATTGTATTCTTATCACCCAAGGCTACACTCGGACAATATCCATTTTTACTCTCTCTTCTACGTGTCTAAAGTCCCCGTGTTTAGAAGAGCCTATGTTGAATTAGTGGGTCAGTGGAGCTTGGTAACAGTTTTTTAAAATTATTTTATGATTTTAAAAATAAAAGATTAAAAATATTTGTTTGGGTGCTTGTTTTTATGAAAGTTATTTTTAAAAATGAAAAAACTATGGGCTTGTTTTAGAAACTAAAAACCAAAAACAGATTTGAGATGTTTTTGGGTTTTCTTATTTTAAAATTGGTGAAAAACACAGTGATAATTTTGTGAATAACTCAAGTTTCCTTTTTGGCCAATCTTCAATTCTCTTCTTATGGTTCCTCCCTTTTTTATTTTGTTTAATTTCTTTTCTAGCTCTATGCCATTCAGCCTTCTCACCCAGTTTAACCACGACCCAACCCCTCTTTCCCGAGTGACATGTGACCTGCTCAGCTTTGCCTCCGCCTCCGTGAAGGAGAAGATCCGCGACTTGTGAAGACTCGCAACCTGCTCCCTCAACTGAGAAGACCCGTGACTTGTGAAGATCGGTCACGACCTCTCCCTCCCATCAACCAGCGCGAAGCCCAGATCCATCGCGACCTTCCGGTCGGAGACCTCCTCCCTCCTGACCAAAGCGTGAGCCGAGATGTCCGCCCCACCACATGTGAAGCCAAGATCCGCCCGCCGACCTGCTTCCCAAGACCGGGTCCAGAACTTGCTCCCCTAGCTCGCCTCCGCCTCCACACGAGTGGCTCTTCCTCTCTCTTTCTCTTCTCAACTTCTCTCCTTGTAAGTTGTAGTTGACAATAACTAAAAATTAATGGACTAGTGGACAATATATCTAAATTAAATTGATGAAATGTTCTGAGTTGTAGTTGTAGTTGTAGTTGACAATATATAAAAATTGCTACTGCATGTTGCTCTGAAATTGATGAAATATTCTAAGTTGTAAGTTGTAGTCGACCATTTGCTTCAAAAAGCACAAACGGAGTTTAGGATATAAAATTGTTGATGTAATTTCAAGCTTAGTTTAGATGGGGCTTTGAACCTTTCATGTTCAAAATAGATGACCAATGATGTCATGATCAATTTGTGACCAAATTGATGCTCAAAGATTGATGCTCAAAAGACAATTGAATCAATCCAATGTGTATAATAATTGTCACAGAAATATGAACGAAAAAGAAAGTGTAAAAAAGCAAGAAAACTAATATTCTCATGTAGACTTAATATTGACTTAACTTCCTATACTTGGATTGTGTTAATAGGCATGCTAGCAAGAAAACTCTACTCATTAGGTAAGCTTTATACTAATCTCATTCCCCTCCATCTTGCCTTCTCATGTGACATTTTTATATTATCTTCTCTATCCCATTATGCCTCTAGTAGCAGTCTTTAATAAAAAAGAGAACATGATGATTAGATACTAGCAAATGTCTCATTATTCACTAGCAGAACCATGCAACGAAGCAAAGATTTTATGCAATTACTTATAATATAGAACTTTACCTAATGCATCAACATAAGTTTGATCATTACTTAAGCGGGTACCCTGGGAAGTCAATGTCATAAGGCCTTTAATTGCGCTAATTCATTAACACTGCTTACAATTGTTTTGACAATATATTTATTTACTAGCTTGGTTTGTTTTTGGGAACCCTTTTACCATGTTTAACTCTAGTTTGTGTTTGTGTTTCTTGGCTAGTTGAAAGGTGTGAGAAGTTCCCATTTATTGTTTGCTTCTTCCTGAAATATCACACTGCTTCCAAAATCCTTCTCAAGGATATGGTTTCCAAAAAACTTTGTTCTAATGATAATCTCTTTATTTCTACTATGTTAGGCTCTTGAAGCTGATTTATGGACAAAGTAGTTCTGTTGATTGAGAATTCTTTAGGAGGGAGCACAAAATTATGTTCTTATTGCAAGAAGAGTGAGCTAACCAAGAATGAATGTTATTTCCACTTTATAGTTTGAGTTGTATGATTTTATTTTATCTTATATCCATTTTGAAGGTAGAGTTAATGAACCATTTTGATGTGCTTTATTCCTGATTTGTTTTCTCTTGGGAACTTGTTCTAGGTGTAGAAACAATGGAGGAGTTACTTAAGGTACATGCAGCTAAGAGAACAACAAAATTAAAGATTGTATTAGAGTCTTGTAATTGTTGTTCTTTTGCTTTTTTTTTTTTTTTTTTTTTAGATTTGATTGTATAACTTTAGGGTGGGCTTGCTTTGTTTTTCTATGTTGTATTCTTAGTAAAGAAATTAGAGGGACATAGAAGAGTAGTGTGATTTATATATTTTTTTCCCTTTAAATTTCATTTTTATATTTGTATACAACTGTGACTATGCCTTCAAAGAATTCAATGAATGGGAATAAATTATGTTCATTTGTTGGTTACATGATTATGTTGCATCCATTTATAGCTTAATGGCCATGTAAATTTTTTTTAAAGTGCTTACTTAGGATAATAATTATCAATAGGAAAAGGATCACATAGTTGTTAAGCCTAGCACATCAATTTTTGATTGATAAAACTGCAAGAAAAATGACAAAATATTGACCAACTTACAAATTAGATGTGACAACAAGAAAATCATGCACAACTTATAAATGGATTTATACATACAAATTGATACCAAGTTGTATTAAGACTATTTTTAAAATAAAAAGTTGTATTAAGACTTTATTTATTAAGTATATATGAAAAATATTATCTATAAAACATAATAGTTAAAATTTGTCATTTATAGTAATATAATTTGCTAAATAGTTTTTGTTTTATTATTTTTAAAAGTTATTTTTAAAAAAAATTATCCAAAAAGGTTTTTTATTTTTTATCATTATAAAACTGTTTTTGAAATTATATTGCCAAACAAGTTTTTCTTTTTTTTTTTAAAATTGAACTAAAACTTATTTTTTAAAATAATTTTAAAAAATTTAAAAATAAAAACACTTCTAAACAACCCTTGATATTTTTTTTTGAAGTTTTTCACTAATGGATTTCGGTGGAGGTCTACAAAGTCTAGGTTTTTTAATCCATTGATGACATGGACAGAGAAGGCTTGCAGTGGAAAAGCAAGCAAGCTAGGGTTTCATTCACTCACTTAGAAGGAGAGGCATCCAAGTTAGGCTGATGTAACGCCACGTATACATGAGAAAAGCCAAAAAAAGGCTCGGGTGGGTTCGTATGATCCTGAATCAGAGAGTGTAAGTGGGTTTTGGGTCTTCCATAACTTAATTTTCTTTTGGAGTTCCACATAGCTCACTCACATTAGGCGGAAGTTGCAATGGGAGAAATTCATTTAGCATGTATGTAGAGCGCTTTCTGGGTCCATTATTTCAATGAAAAAAACTCAAAACTCAAAACTTGCATATGAGATTCCTCATGATAGCATCAACTCATGGAAACCAAATGGGGCTATTTGGGGAGATGACGCGACGACAACACAGATATGGAGGCAAGTCAAGATTCTGCGGTGGTGGCGGCTCAAGGACTTAACCACACCGGTGAAGTCTTAGCCTTTCCACAGCTTCGCCACCGTTTCTCAAATGGGGTGGCATCGGCACTGCTGAGAGCCACCACCACCATCGCCCTGATCACGAACCCAACACCAACAACTGCCGCCCTTACCGTGTCAGATCCCGTCCTGCTAGAACCAACCGCTTTGCCCTGTCTCCTTCCCCTTCGCCATTCTACAACAATGACGACGAGATTGGCGAGTTGTCGGTGGCAGCTGAACCCATTCTGGTTTGAATCTTTTATTTCTGGGATGGCATTTTTTTTTTGTTTTTTGAGTTTATTTTTTTTTATATTGGTTTGTTTGATTTGAATCTAATTATGGCCTTGATTCTTCAGTGAATTGTGGGAGTTATATATTTTATCATCTTGAAATTGAAACCTTGTGCTAAGTTTTCTTATTCTAATTTGTCAACTTTGTCACTTTCCATTATGAAAGTGGAATTGTCATTGGAGTTTCCGGATGGCACTACACCAGTTACATGTCGTGTTTCTATACATGATAGTTCCTCTGGTAAGAAAGTTGGTGTGGGATCCTTAATGGATAAGGCTTCTGCTCCTCCGTTACATGCTAAGAGCATTTACATGGAAGAGGTTCATGTTAAGGTTTGGGTTCTCTAAGTCCTATATCTGTATGAGTTTTTGCTTATTTAGGATGACACTATTGGATGGCTTCATTTTAGACAAACTTTCTCGCTGATTTGGTAAGTTGGCTATATCGGCATCTAATTCAACGCAAGATGGTTAGGAGAAAAATTGTACTTCACTGTTGGATTTCAACACATTCCTTTTGGCGCATCTCCACAGGTAAGGTGTATGTTACAAATAGTTGAGGTTATTTGAGCTATATGCTTTGATTGGGTTATTTTACTCTTCCTTTGTCATCTTCCACCCTGTTTCTTTTTTTCCTCTGAATTAAAGTTTATGTTATACTTCCAATTTCTAAGCGAGTCTAGCGTGAAATTTGGGCTTCATCTTAGTACTTTCTTGAGGTTCTTTTCTCTCATGTTGTTTGATAAGAAAATAGTTTTATTTTTGGCATCTTAGTGAGTGGGTTTTGTCTTGCAATATGTTGTTTCCATTTCAACTTTTGCCGTTTTCTTTCCCTGCCTCATGTATATTGTAAAAAATATTGGGTTTTGTTTCTATCTAAGTTATCGATTTCATTTTGCCATTTTTCAATGCATTTGCAGCATGCACATTTGAAATTGACAGAAGTCTCGAAGATAAGTACGACAACTTCAATCCCCAGCAACAGCCATCACCATCCTTACTTTCTTTTTATTTTTTTACTATTTGCTATTTTTTGGGGTAATCCTCTAAGTCTTTTTTGGTTTGGTGGTGATCCACTCAAATTTTGATTTTGTGATTCTTGCAGCTTTATTCATAGGTAGACTTGCAACTATACCGCAAATGTTACCAAAGGTGTTTCACAAGATGGTTAAAGCATCTGGTGCCTATGTGATGTGAGGTCCAGGGTACAATAATTGCAACATATCTTTCTAGATAATTGATATTAGTTGAGTTGCTTCTAAAATTCTTATTTGTGCATGCTAATGTGATGTTTGTATGAAGTAGAATGTGAAGCCAAATTGTGTTGTATTCAATGAACTAATAATTGCAATGGATCACGCTTTGTATTTTTAGCAGAAATGGCAGCTGAAACACAACCCTCAAAAGGGTTCTCATTGATAAGGTATTATGTTTAAGTTCTTTGTTAGTATTTTTGGTGATAGAGATTATTAAGATCAGATATCGAGAATTTTAAAACATAATAACACCTCTTTTATTTGTATGGTGGTTTCTTGAATTGATACTTGCATATAAATTTCCTTACTTTCTTTACCATTCGCTACTTACAAAAGTAGTTGACTCATCATGGAGATGTTTTCAAGTGCACTGCTAATAGGTGCTACTGGACATGCTGGAAAGCTAGATGCAATGCATAATATTCTCCTTTGCGCAATCCTCTCCAATGTGGAAAAATAATTAGCAGAGTGTGGAATCAGCGAGGTTGAAGTGCATTGTTCATTTTATCCCTTTTCTCATTTATTAGTTTTTGTATGGATGTTGAACTTCAGGGGAAAAATAACGTATTATTCTGGGAAAATATAAATTTTTGAAGATGATATGGGAATGGAGTATATACTTAGGATGGGAGCTACTAACTACCTATCTTCTGGTCTGAACACGAAAGGACTGCAGGATTTTTTTAAGTGCTAAATTTTATTTAGATACTTAATGTCGCAATTATCGAAAAAAATAGAATTTTATTGAAAATATGGAGTTGAGTTTTAAATTGGTAAAAATGGAAAAACCGTTTATAAAAAAATTGGTCTTTTGAAGGATTTGCTTGGAGTTGTATAGGGAAGGGTAGAATTTAATCCTCAGCATCCTAATACATCCGTCCTTAGATGGTACCTTAATAAACTGTGCAAATTAACTTATAACCTTTTCAAAATGTTTATTTTACTGCTTTTATTTACAAGAAAGTTAAAAGAAAGAAAGAAATTTTTTCTTAAAAGAAGTTTTGAAGCATTAAATTACAATTCAGATGTCCAAAAATACTAAGTTAACAAATCGTCTCGGTTAAATTAACTTTTTATTTGAAAGAAAATATTTGACAAGTCGTCCTGGCTAAATTATTTTTGGTATTTTTATAAGGGAAATAAAATTTAAACAAACTTTCTTTAAAGGGAATTTTTGGAAACATCAAGTTGTTATAACTCAGATGTCCAAAAATGTTGAGTTAACAAGCCATCGGCTAAGTTAACATTTTATTCAAAATAAAAGAGAATAAATGAGTGATTTAAATTTTAAAGAATAAAAGCGCATTAGAATATATATATATATATATATATATATATATATAGTAAGAGATAATGAAAATTTAATTTTGGCTTGACAGGGTGCCTGCTCTACGTATAATTTCCAATGGGGAATTTAAAGTCTATGGTTCTAGAAAATAATTGTGAGTTGATTAGTTTTTTTGAAAAGTAATTTTAGAATATTAACCTAAGGTTAAGATATTCTAGAATACATAGTTAACAAACTGTCGCTAAATTAACTTAAAATCTAAGTTTCAATTATTTATTTATCTTTAAACAAACCAAAATACAATTTTAGCAAAACATTCCAAAAAAAAAAAATGTGCATGTGTACAAAAATAAATTATGGAACATTACCCAGTATTGGTTTTGTAAACAAAATTTTTTTAGTTTTAATTAAATAAACATTCAGTTGGGCTTTTGGTGTGACAAACTAAAGATAGTATAGCAAGACCAACCCAAACTGTTCTTAACACAAACTGATAGGCAAATAAACAAATAAAATAAAAAATGGAAATTAGCAAGGACATTCTCGTGACTTGAAAACGGGTTTGGTTTTAATGAGGGATTGGGGATCCAGATGTGGGTTTCTTTACAAACACACATACTCATTCACTAACACAACCACACAGCAAGAGAGAGAAGGAAGCGAGAGAGAGACGGAGAAGATGAGAGCGCTGAGAAGGGAAAGAAGGAGCAGCGCTCCGCCGCGCAAGGGGACGGCCAGCTCGCGCGAGGGAAGGGGGGGCTGTGCGAGACCGCGGCAGTGGTTGGATGCTGGTGGTGGTTCGCGGTGCTGGATGGGAGGAGGCCGGTTGGGTTCGAACTCCGCGGTGGTTGATGATGCATGCAAGGGCGGCGATGCCTGCGGCCAGCGAGCGACAAAGGGAGGAGAGAACAGCGGCTCAGCATGCAGTGGCGAAGTGGTGGGCCGCGAAAGGTGAGGCCATGATGGCGGGCCTAATGGCGGCGACAGCCCTTGCCTCCTCCTCTTTTTCTTCCTTTCATGGGTTCTAAATATATGGGTTTGAAGATGAAATAAAACAGAATGGGAATGGTTTTATTGTGCCTAATAAAATGATGAAAAGATATGTGGGTTTGCTTATAGGTTTAGAGGGATTATTGATGCTGGGTTGTTACTGGTGATGTTGTTGTTGTGATTTGTGTATGATGCTGTGAAATGATCTATTGTGTGTGCATGTGTATGATGTTGGAATAATTTTGTGGATTAACATAAATCAATGATGAATTTAATTTCTAAGGAATTAATTTGATGTCAAACAATTATAATTTGTTGTTTAAGCCCAATGATTTGTAACCATTATTGCTATTTGGTTAATTATTGTTAAACATGTTTATTGTGGGTATGTTTATGCCTTTGCGTGCTTTACTTTGATGGGTGGCTTCAGGACAACTTTACTAACAGAGGAGAGGCTCTCCTACCTATAGGGTGCTGGTTGCCCCATTCACACTATGACAAAAAACCTATTATGGAATAGAGGATAATCTCAACTTTCTTTATTGGATTTTATCTGATCTCTTGCATTTGTATTTTATATGTCAGGTTAGAAAGCTGAATTATCCTTATCTTCTTCATCAAACCCTTCCTGGTAACTATAATCCAATTTTCTAGTTGTTATTACACATGCCATATTCAGATTAAATCAATCTATGGGATATAAGGTTTTGTTGTTTATATATTCTGATATTTATGAAATTCCTTCAATGGTATCAAGACAAATTTAATATCTGATTATGGCTGTGAATTGTTGTAAAATTGGGTGTTTGAAAGAGTCAAATTTATGTTTAATATGAACCCTAGAATAATCTAATTTGGGACTTTGTTAATGACAAAATAATTTTAAGATTGATTAAGGGGTTTTGTCGTCACTGTCATCTTGCTTAAATAAACATGTTAATGAAAAGAAATAACATGCCTCTTTCTCTGTTTGTCTGTGCCACAATGTTAGTCACCAAATAAGTAAGCATCTGTATTGATTTTCTGAATAAGGGTCACAACAAGTGAGAAGGAGCAAGCATTTACCCTCTGTTGGTTTTCGTTCTAGAAATTTCTAGCATGAACTAGTTCTTTGATCATATAGCATGATGTTGTGTAAGTCTTGTACGTGCTATATGAAGTGTTGAGTAGTGTTGAGACAGGGCACTAGTTTTCAATGGTTTGGGTTCTATTATCACCGAGAATTCATCAAAATTGTTCCCTATCTAAATCAAGAGCAATGGAGAAGCTCTTAAGGTAATGCATACACTGGGAAGCCTTTTCTTTTTTTTCTTTTTTTTTTTTAATTGGGTTGTCACTGATTTTATAACATATACATGAAAACGTAAATGATACATAAAGCACACATAGTTTATATAATGAGATTCACATGCCATGGCACTGTACACATGTGATCCATGGCCTATGTATTGTTATGATGCTATTTGTCACTGTTTTATGTTATTTAATACAATATTCATGGAAAATGACAAGCACCTATATTGCTTTTAAGCCCATTTCGTGGATGGTTTAGTTTCTGAAATGTGAATTGCTCACGTTGCTTTATGAGGGCATAATTGAGTTTATAGACTCATTCTTTTATTAAAAAAAAAAGAAGTTCCCAATTTGGCATTGTTTTGAGCAATGTGATAGTATTAATGGGATCTATTTCAATTGATGATGATCATGGTGTATATAATTATGTCATTGCCTGGAACGATAAGTGCTCTATAAGTGTTTTAAAGCTTAAATAATTGAATATATATTATTGGGCACCTTGTCTGAAATATACTCTTAGACTTGATATAGTTTACCTATATGTTGTGTTGGATATTTTGTGATTGTGATCTTATATTCGTGGGAGCAATTGCAATAAATGCTATTTTGTAGATAAAATCATATAATTTATTTTGAGAGATTTTCTAGAATTATAAAATACTACTTTTAAGTATTGTGTTATGTCATGTGCCAAAATAAATTTAAAATTTTAGTTGTTTCTTTTAGTATCTTGGAATTATTTAATTTGAATTTCAAGATTTTATGATATTGAAATTTGAGACACTATTGAATTCCAAGATGGAAAATCTTGTGGATAAAAGTGAGACACTTTCAGATTTAATGTATTTTGGCTATTAAAGTATTGTTTATGTCTCTTTTATAAATTTTGGAACATTGTTGTTATGTACAATATTCTTCTGAATGTTTTTTTTTGGGAGTTGCTATTTAAAATATTTTGGCATTCTTTTATGAATATATTATATTTTGCATACTCTAAGTTAAAATATTGTGCATATTACTTATGAAATAATTGTTGTTGGATTTTTACACAATATTATGCTGAAAGTCATTGCCTACAACTTTTTGAAACTATTGTTGGGCAACTTTCATAATTTTGAGATCTCCTTTGCGGATCAATTGTAATAAAGTGCTATTTGTGAAAATTGTGTATTATGTAATTTTAAAAATTATGAATTATCTTATCTAATATTTTATATCATGTTCCATATGGGAAAATATAATTATGTATTGTAGTTTTATGGGAAACTAAAATTGTTTGATTTGGTCTAATATTGTTTTAAATTTTCCTTATATATGAAGTTTAGGAACATGATTATACTCTTTTCTCCCATATTATATGGAATAATCCTTTTGTAAAAAATTTTGTCATCTAATTTATGCAGTCCAAGTGGGAGAATATTAGATTTTGTATGGATTGTATGGACTTGCATAAATTAGTATTGGATTTAATTTGAAAATCCAAAATTATTATGTGTGAAAATATTATAACACATTGTGATTTTGAAAATATTGAGTTTTGGTTGTTTCCTTCTTATGTAAAATTTGTTATGGTCTTAATATTATTTGATTTTGACTAAAATTCCACTTGACATAAAGTGAAAGTTGTTTTGAGGTGACGTCATACACCATTATGAAATAAGAAAATAATTATGAGTTTGAAAATCTATTTATGTTTTGTTTTACAGCCAATATTGTTTTATTTTGAGGGGACTTAGCTCACAATCTTATATTTGTTATTTATTTTGTCCTCTTTTATATATTGTGAGTATTTTCTTGGATATATTTAAATTTTTTATTTTCCTCTCATTTTGGCTGTATTATTTTACTTGTGATGGTTAATTTAAGATTATTGCCTTTTGAATAATATTGCAACTATTGTGGCATTAAGAGTTATATTGATAATGAACTTTCCCTTCGGTTTGCCTTTATTGATGTAATTCTTAATGAGTTGATAATCATGGTTTTAGAGTTTTCAGTATCCTCTGGTACTAGCTCTAACGGCATGATTTTGTTGTGTTTGAGCATTAGCTCCTAAACAATATTAGGAGTAATTATTTGCTTGTTGGGCAATTTGGTATCAATCCAATATTTTGTAAATCTTGCAAATATTGTTGGATTATGTAGATAGTGGACATACCCTTCGGTGTGACATTATCTGATATATTTTTTTTTATATTGGATTGCAAATGTTGTTAGGTTATGAGATAATGGACATACCCTTCTGTGACGTTATTTAACATAATCATTGGATGATAGAGAAAATAATTTGAATTAAATTGTTTAAGAATTTTATATTATTGTTATTAATTTTCTCTATCATGTTAGAGAGTCTTGTATATTGTGATTGGACCCTTCGGATTACAATGATACAAGAACTCTAGTTCAATTAATCGCTCAATTAATTGAACATGAGAAAACCAAATTAATTTTATACTCATTATAATATTCTGTTATATGGTTTTCTCTTTCCTTTGTTGTTTTGTCATCGCCTTTGTGTAAGACCTATATAAAGGACATTGTTGAGTCTTTGGATTATCTCATGATGTTGCTCCCATTAATGTTAAAATTTTGTTATTATGGGAGTTAGAGACTTTATGTTTTGTTATGTCCTTACTGTTGGTTTGTAGGTCTAAATGCTTCCGCTGACAACTTACTTTGTGCTCAATGAGCATCTAATTATTAGTTTGTGATGAGAGAGGAGATATTTGTTGTACAATGTCAATTGGACATTGATGATCTCCTGATTTTCAGAGTATGTTTAACAATTTTGTGAGATTCTATTATAAACAAATGACTCTCACTATTGTGTCTCTTATTTTGTACTTTTGTTGCTAGAGAATAATGATAAGTTCAAACTTATATTGAGTACTCTACTATAGAGTTATCACTAATCCCACTACTATTTATTGTACCATTAGAGTATTTTGAAATTTTGTGACCTCTAATGGAAATATTTATAATATTTTGATATGTTGGATTAGTGGGAGAAGTGTGCACTATTATTATCATTATGTTGTTGCCTTGAGATTAATTTGACAAGTTGTGATAAACTATTCTTGAGTTATTCAGAACTTATTGTTATTGATCCCCTAACCAAAGGCTAGCCATTAAAGTTTATTGTTGGTTACATAACCCGTATGGGCATATTGAGGTCTCTTTGGTATTTTGGGTTAGTGAGAGCTAGTTTTGTATGTTTATTGTGACCTCATATGTTATTACCATTTAAGCAGCAGCAGAGTTATTGATATAATTGGTATAATGGCAAGTTATTGAAATATTTTGGACACATTTTTTCAATTTGTTGTCATCCTAGATATTTATTAAATCTAGAGTATTAGCTAATGCTTATGTTGTCATATTTTGTTGTTATTGTTGCTGTTGATGATGTTACTATTGCCTGTTGTGATGATATTATTTGTTGTTGTTAGTGTTATGCACACTCTTATATTAATGTAGCACATTATGAGACATTTTGGACCAAGTCTCATTTTGTTATTTTGCTGAGATTTGTTAGATCTCATTTAGCATCTTGGGCAGATGCTGGGCCATTTTGTTGGGAATTGCTTTTAATCACATATTGATGTATAATTTTGTTGTGCATTCCTATTTACCCATGTACCACATTTTGTTGGATAGGAAAATAAGTATCTTGCATGTATGATATAATTTTGGAGTATGATTTTCTATATTGTTGAGATATTTGTTATCCTATTCTGGACCATTTGGTTGAAAGTGCTTATATGGTTTTGACATCTTGTTACTCCCACATATTGTAAATTAATTTGGGTATCATTTTATAATGTTTTGATTTATGTTGTCCAAGTGGGAGATTGTTGGAATAATTTTGTGGATTAACATAAATCAATGATGAATTTAATTTTGGACCCAAATTAATTTGATGTCAAACAATTATAATTTGTTGTTTAAGCCCAATGATTTGTAACCATTATTGCTATTGGGCTAATTATTGTTAAACACGTTTATTGTGGGTATGTTTATGGGTCCTTGTGGGCTTTACTATGATGGGTGGCTTCCGGACACTTTAACACAAGGAGAGACCTCCTCCTAACCTATACATAGGGTGCTTGGTTGCCCATGACACTATGACACAGAAAACCTATTATGGAATAGGAGGAGTAAATCTCCTAACTTTCTTTATTGGATTTCTATCTAATCTCTTGCATTTGTATTTTATATGTCAGTTAGGAGAAGCTTATGAATTGTTATCTTCTTCCTCAAACCTTCCTGGTAACTATAATCCAATTTTCTAGTTGTTATTACACATGCCATATTCAGGATTAAATCAATCTATGGGATATAGGATTTCATCTGTTGTTTATATATCTGATATTTATGAAATTCCTTCATATGATTGATAAGCTAATGGATGAAGGAAGTGAAAGTCAGATAAAAGAGCCAAAAACAGGATACCACGGGGTAGTCCTCTCTTCTTTGTTTTAGACAAACTCTCAGCTTATGTGATTTCTCTCAACTCTTCACGAATTTGCAAATGAGACAATTTTTTTTCTAGAACATGAAGATAGTGATAGGAAGTGAATTCTCCCCTGCCCTCATTCCTGCTGATAGGCTTTTAAACAGTTTCAGCCGTGACTTTTTTTAATTATCCTCCGCTTTACAGGTTGTAAGACATGCTCGTAAGCACGGTGCCCATTCCATCCTTCATCTGATGCAGGGAGTGGACATGGCCAGCGACGCATCACACCACCTCGTTGCTGAATTGTTGCTCTGGACCTTCCTTTTTTTTTTTTTTATTTTTATTTTGAATTTTTAATTGAAACCGACACGCCACTGGTTGCCCTCTTTATTATTTTTTTTCATTTTTTTGATTGTACTGCCCATCAATCCTGCGTAGGTACCTTGTAGAATCTTCAGTGTACGATGCCATGGCGTTTCTGTACTCATTTTTTTAAAACGAATGGAAATGGGCTTGAAATAAATGGATTGGGCTTTTTTTTGTAGACAACATCTCGCTTGTAACCAAAAACGTATCTGGGCTGGGCTGAAACAGATTTTCTTATTTTGGACAAAACACAACTAGAAATAATGAATTGGATTTTTTTTTCGTGTTTTAATTTTTGGAAAGAAAACAACTAGAAATTTTGATTCTTTTTTCACATTTTTTTTTCAAAAGAAATGAATGAAGAAACTGTAAATTAGATATTATAAAATATGTAAATTTTGGATTTTTTTTTTGTTTAATGGACCGGATAAAATTAAGTGTTTACACTTAACATTGTACAAGATCCACTTGTGAGGCCAAAGGGCCTACACCAACGGTGAAATGGTGATGGAGATCCTTTAATTGTTAATTGATTTTGATGAACCCTGCCCTATAGTAACTATTTTGATTAGAAGATTTGGTAGAAAACCAACCCCTGTCTTCAGACTGTTGTTGCTTTAGCTGTGTTGGTAGAAAACCAACCTGTCTTCAGACTTTTGTTGCTTTCGCTGTGTTATGAAGTCATTTGTACATCTTAAGGTTGTATTATCTTTTACATTTGACTTACTGGGTTCCCTATTTATTTAGTTCAATTCAGTTCCTACTAATTATGAAGTTGGATACTTAATTTTTTAGTTGATTTGTTGTGTATCTTGAGTTATCGTGAATCATTGTCTTAGAATTTTTTTTATTTCAGATTATATATGCTGACTTACTGTAAATCTTTATTTTCTTGCTATTTCTTTTATTCTTTTTGCTAAATCAAAGTCATCTATAATGGATTGTTTCTTTTCAATATTAATATCGTATATTAAATCTGAATTGTTACATCTGATTTGTTTGCAAAATTAACTCCAATCTGTTTGCATTCGCTACTCTTTGGTATATGTCAGGCCTTTTATTTGCATCATATAGTTCCCCTGCTCTATCATAGTGTTTAGTGTAGTGTGCATTTTGTGTCCTAATACATTTTTTGTCATTTTAATTTAATGTCCTTAATGTCAACTGAAGTTTAAATTGATCTTAATATCTTCTCTCTCCTCATTTGCCCCGTCCTCATGTTTTTGGTTCACATATTTCCCCTCTGATTTGTTTGCAAAATTGACTTAAATTGATTTGCATTTGTTGCTCTTTATAATCTCATATTTGATTTGCATTTTATTGTAAAAGAAGTTTGAACATGTTCTAACTGTTAATATTTGGCTTCTCATTTCTTTTTCTATTGTAAATGCATAGTTCTAGAAACTTTATCTCAAAATTTTCATCATATGATTGCCACAGTTTCCTGAAATAGAATATGTTAATAAATGATGAATTTAAAATTCTAGCTAGCTTGGTGGTTTGAACAATCAAAACAAATGTTGATTGCGGATTCTTTCATTTTTAAATCTGTGCGAACCAATTTGAATCGGCAAGTGACGTCATTGGCGTTAAAACTCCATTGTGAATTAGCTTATATATTTCCATCTTTCATCCTTCCTGGTTCAGGGTTAAATGAAAATTGCTTTATCAATTTTAATCTTCTCCATTTGTCAAGATAAATTTGGTTTATTACATGTGTTAGAGTGGCAAACACCTTATAATCTCAGGTCTAAATGTCATTTTATTATAATGTTTTGAGACTAAGTTGATAGTCTGTATATCCCCTGGTGAAAAATGATATTTAATTTGTCCAGGACTTGGTGATGTAAAGCCAATTCCCAATTATATTATTGACAATAATGTTTAGCATGTATGAGAAAGAGATAAGAAAGTCATCGAAAAGGATTTAGTTTCATTCTCTGCTTAAAAATAAGAAGTAAATATCTTTATAAAATTAGTTACATTTTTAATAACGAATTGTAATCTGGATTTTATTTTAGTAAATTTTCCTTAAAATTACTTTATCTAGAGCTAGAAAGAGATATAGTATATAGACAACGAGAAGTAAATGCCCTTACTAAGCGAATATGTCAGAGACTGTTTTAGTCGCATTAAAAAAAAAAGACTGTTTTAGTAAAGACTAACATAATTTAACTTTCATGTTAGTGTTCTTTGGTAACATGTAGTTTTGCATGTCTATTAGTGGGGCAAATGTATAGCATATATGTCGATCTCTCTCTCTCTCTCTCTCTCTTTTTTTGGTTTTATTTGTGATGATTTTTTAAGTTTTTATGTTTTTAATGTTGTTTGTGTTGAGATATATATTTTTTATTAAATGTATGGGGAAAAAATAACAATTATCATTCTTTAAATTTATTCATATCATTATAAAAAATGAGGATGAATTTGGATAAAATTATTTCCGGTAAAAATACTTTGTTTGAAATATTTGTTTTTTAAAATAAGTAAGATCTCAAAAAATTGTTTTTAATTTTCTCAGTTATATAATATATAAATTTTATAATAAATTTTTCAAAAAAATTGAAACACACACACCCTCATTTTAATAATAATGTTTTAACATAATCATCCATTTATGACATATCTTTTGTTACATATTTTAGAGAAATATTATTTGTATACACAAAATGTGAGACACCATATCGACACACTCTCATTTATCCTTTAATGGAATGTGAACATCATTTAGTTTGGGTTCTGCATCTTACCCAATAATATATGGGAGTGCATCAATACAATATCCACACATTGTGAGTTCAAATGGCGCTACTCACATATATTATCATCACTTCACTTTTATTCTTACTTTTTTGTTAATGTAGGTGATGTAAAATATAACATTAGTTTATTACATATACTTTCCAATATAGATACAGTGGCAACCCACCAGGCAAATGGTGTTAGACATATATACATTGCAAAACATTTTTTTTTATGATGGGGTTCTAGCCCAAAAGCAAATTAACAATTTTTTATATGATAAAATAAATTAACTATAAAATAATTTTTTATTAATATTGATACTAACAAGTGATACTAAACATATACATTACACAAATATATTTTTTACAATGAGGCTCTAACTGCAAAATAGGTTAACATATTTTATGTGACAATAGAAATTAGTCATAAAATAATTTTTTATATACTAATACCTAGCAAGTGATGATAGACATATATAATTATATATAATTATAGACATTTTTTTACAATAGGACTAGGGCTCCAAAACAAGTTAACAAGTGTGTCATTATACAACTAATGATTTATATACTATATAATTATTAAGAATGTAAGGTGACATCCACACTAGCACAAGATACCCTTTGTACGAAATAACATTTTCATAAATTTTTACTATCATGATAGTATTCTGTGGTTGAGAATTTGGAGCTTTGTTTTCTGTGTTAATACCTATCAATCTTTTAATGATGAGAAGTTACTTGATTAATTTTCATATATAGAGTATAAAGATCGAGGACTTGCATGATATTCATTAACATCATCTATGGTTTATTTGATTCATATTTAATTGCTCAATTTATGGTCAATTTGTGATTTACTATTCAGATCCCCAAAAAAAGGCAAGAGCTTGAAATTTGGGATACACCTGTTGTTAAGTATATATGAATCCAATAGTATTAACACAACATTTCGGGCACTATAATAGAATAGTATTAAGCAGGGTAATTTTCCGTGGCCAGTGCATAGCTCAAGTTTCTGACTAGTATATACACATAAGCTTACTAAAAAACCAAAAAAATTTGTATATTTGGTCTGTGGACAATGGAATAAGATATATATATATATATATATATATATATATATATATATATATATATATATATATATATATATATATATATATATATATATATATATATATATATATATATATATATATATATATATATATATATATCATTCTTTGTATGCTAATCAATGGCCATTTATAGCATCTTCTCACGATAGGTTAAATGATTATGTCATTTGAGAAGGAAAGAAGATTTTCCTGTTTACTAGCATGAAGACTAACCTTTTCCTTCCCTTCTAATATGATCAAATTTTCTGGGAACCAAGCTCACAATCTATGATAGCAGCCACTCATGCTGAGGATATATAAATCCTTGGACCTCATTGCCGTAATGTTTTTGTTGCAGTGCTTGTCAATGCAGAGGATACAAGTTCTCTTCTTCCCTTGGATTTGATTCATTTATAGGTCATGTTAAGGTGGTCCAACATATATTTTAAACCATCACATGGTCTATCATTCATTACGATTAGATTTCATTTAAACAATATAGATTTAAATATATAATAATCACTCTAATTATAAAATAAGAGACTAATTTTTAAACTTAATGATAATAATTTTGAAATTACAATGTTAACCGTCATTTCTTTTCTAATCTACCTGCAACCCTTCACATTTCTCTTTCATCCACCTCACCATCACCCACCACGCCGCGGTGCCTACCATCCCTCTATCATGCCTGTTTATATGTTCTCAATTTGAGCACTTTTTCGTTCTCAAGTTTTGAAAAAATAAAATACCTATTGCACACATTTCTTATTCCTCTTTCTCACCTTACTGAGGCAAGGAAGTCGAACAACGGTACTTGCCATGTCAATGATATATGAGTTTTACGGTCCATATCAACATTCTTGTTGTCTTCACAAATGGGCACACAACCACTAACTTTTATGCCATTTGACATAAAAATGCAATCTTATTGCAAGCAATGGCCAAAAACTTGTTCTCTCCCTAGAATACACGATAGAGTTAGGATTTGGGTTGTTGCCTGTTGGAGGAGCAAATATGAAAAGGAGCCCTTTTGTTTTTTTTTTTATTTGGATTTGAAATCTTGATTTTTCTAAGAGAATCAAGACATTGAATAAATGAGGGTTTGGTTCTCTTGGTGAAGCTTTGCAAGTGGTGAAGTCATTTGGGAGGATAGTGGTGGATGAAAAAATTATAAAGGGTTAAAATGGAAATTAAGAGATTGAAAAAGGTTAAATTGACCATTTTGTTGTAATTTTGGGTAGACCATCACATTATCCAGAAGAAGGATCGCACCATGCTAACATGACCTTTCATTTATTGTTCACATTTGATGTTTAAAAATAGACATTTTTTTTGGTCATTGGGGGTGGGGGACTATCCCATGTGGGGTGGGGGGAGGGAGGGACAACCACAAGGAATCTCGAATTCCACTATTACAGGACTAAAACACGGTCTTATGTGGTGCAATTTGTATAGAGGTGGAGCCATCAACCATTTGTGCTGGCCTCCAACTGGCTTAAAAATATATTGATGTATATTGCTTATGAGTAATGTTTCTTGCACACCAAAATAATGCACATTAGTTACACCGTATGGGAATACTACAAAATGACAAAACATTAGTAAAGCAGAGGTATGGGTATGGGCGGTGGCAAAATTGGAAATTGGCCAACTTTATCATATTTTGAAAGAAAGGAGAGAGTAAAGTAAAATTTATAAGCTTATACACCTACGAGGTTTCCAAGTTCTTATGCGTGGTTACAAGTAATTCGCAAGTGGTTAACGAGTTTAAGTATCGGTTTCCAAGATTCTTGAACATGGTTTACAAGTATTTCTTGTAAACACGCGTTGAAAACTTATAAACCAAGTCGAAATACTTGTAAATCATGTACAAAAAACTAGGAAACCTATGCTTAAGACTTGTGAATGAAAAAAAGAAAAAAATCTGAAAAAACCAGGTGATTATTAATGGCATTGAGGTAATTTTAATAAAATTTCAAAATACTCCACAACCACAACTAAGAATTCGAAACAACAAAACATTGTGTCCTCCTTCCCTCCATTAACTTCATGTTCTCCCCCTCCTCCAAGCACATGTTGAGTGACCTCTGTCCGTCGAGCACATGTTCATGTTGTCCATCCCTCAACTCCCACCTTGCATGACGGGGACCATAGTCGCCAACTCCCCTTGTGATTGTGCCAAACTCCTCGCTTTGTGTGGTATTCGTTCCAAGTACAAAAAACCCACAGAAGGTCCATTGTTCATCCACTTGCAGTCTCATCGTCTTCCAACATCTTCGAAGTACATTTCTCAAGTAAGTTGTGGATAATTCTTGCAAATGCATGTAATGGTTTATTGTAGAATGTTATCTTGGAATAAATTAGTTTAGGGGCTAGTGTGGGTTTAGGGCATACATTGACATGGTTTAGGGTTGTTAGAATGTGTCTTTTACTTAAAGGAATAATTTTGTTCTGCTGTTGGAGGTGATTGGAAGGATTTTAATAGGTTTTTGCTAATCACCAGGTTTACAAGGTTTTGGAACTAGGTTACAAGTTTTTAGCACTGATTACACATGTTTGTTGCTCTGGGTTTACAAGTTTGTATTGGTTTAGAGTTTTATTGCACTTCATTAGTAATCACATGTTTACAAGTTTTCCCCGTTAGTTGCAACTTATTCGACCATGGTTTACAATGATCTTGCACTTTATTTGCAAGTTTTAGCAGAGGATTACAAACTTGAAAACCTAGTGCGTGAGACCTATAAAACACAACTTTGTACAAAACCTTAAACCAATATGCAAAATGTTGAAAACGACTTTTAAAAAACTTGTAAACCCGTTTTGAAAGCTTGAAAACGTATTTTGAAAACTTGTAAACCAATTAACTTGACTCATACCTGTTCTAAAAATTGTAATCCAGGTGTAAATAAAATGGTTAGCCATGTTTTATGTATCTATAAGCATCAAAGTAGTTGTAGTTTATTTACATGCTCATTGCACTTGGTCTTGAAGCACCCATGTAGTTTCCATAGGTTTACAAGTATGTTGGCCCACGATTATTTTGTTATTATTCTGCACTTTTTACAAGTTTTAGCACAGGATTACAAAACTTGTAAGCCAACTACACAATACTAGTACACCAATGTGTAACATCTTGCAAACCATATAACAAAAACGTGTAAACCACTTCTGAAACTTGTAAACCAAGTTCTAAAAACAAGTTTTATACTATTTTTTGTGAAGTTTTTTTTATTTTGTTCACAAGTGTCCATGTTAGGGCTACATGATTGTAGCATTTAGTTAGCATCTTCATGCACTTGGAATGACGTGATTTGTTACTTGGTACCCAAATTGTAGGAATAGGGCATACCACAAGACGAAGTGACAAAAAAGTCTGAGAAACCCGATATGTGGTAGGAGGAAAAAAGGGCACGTAACGCGAACAATCCCATATAAAAGTGGATAAGGGGTTAAGTTCTGCAAAGCATGATGTGGTAAAATTTCTTTAGTACAATTAGCACCATCTACATCATTCGTGTAATGATTGTTTATGTACTTATATTTTGTTTACTTTGTAAATGAGTTTAGTTTTAGGGCTAATTTGTTGTTTGTTTGCAATGTGCAATGCAGTGCTGCATTTAACACCAAATGTTTTGCCAAAAAGATTTTGGCACTTACGGAGAGGCTGACCCTAAACCAAGCAAATATGGTTGGGGAAATGGGGTTTGGTGGCCTATCCAACATAAGCTACACATTACATAATCGGTTGATCATATTAGAGCCAGTGAAGACGTTTGATGTGAATGAGTGTATTCATGGAAAGGGCCACGTAATCCAGTGACACACCTAAGTAGTTGGAATGGTCCTAGGCTACCTTATCCTGGTGAGTAAAGTAAAGTAAAGTATGCTGTTGTTTTTTTAAAGTTAATGTTAATAGCCTGTAAATATATGTTTTTGCTGCAATAGGCCGCGATTCCTTCCAATTTAAATGAAGAGCATAATAGGATTGTAGTGAATTTAAGAAATCATTAACCAGGCTAAACAATATCCTGGAAGGCAAACAATTAAATTCAGCGAGCCTTCATTCTTTCATCCTGTCCACCTTCTTGTGTCTCACTTTGAAACATTCTCCCAGTCCAAGATTGTTAGGGCCTGGACTTGATGTTGAGAACACCCAACAATACAATTGGAGTGAATTTGTTTTAGATTGGCTAGTTCGATGTGTTGAATCATATAAAAAACCAAGGCCAATTGAGGGGCATAGGAGGTTACGTGTATTTTGATGGTAGGCTTTAATTTTAATTATTTATGGTTATTGCTTTTGATATATTATTTGGTAAAGATAATTATATATGTGATACAGAGTTAGCTTCAGGATATAATTTACATTATATTTACACTATATAAATCTGGTACGTGCACTGGATTTGGCAAGCCAATGCATGGGGATGATTTTCCATCTAAAACACTGGGATAGTGAATCTATCCAACAGTGCTTCATAAAGAAAGACGTAGCACATAGGTACATTAGCTTGTGTCCAGAGATTAATTATGTTTTTTTTTTGTTTTTTAATTTTAACAAGTGAAATGAGTTTTTAAGTAGGATCCTGAATGCTCAAATAGAAGAAGATGATAGTGTTGTAAAGGAGTTTTTGAGAACATTAAAAAATGAGGTAATTGCTTCCTTACCAAGCAATTATTTAATTTGATTGCCATGAATTTTTTCATGATCTTTGGTTAGTAGTTAAGTTAATTATAAATTGGTCCTTATGCAGGGAGTTAGGAAAATGGTGGGTGCATGCATTAGAGTTGGAAGGATCTTGATGTTGAAATTGAAGCGAAAAGGTCACGAGGGTCGTAGTGTGACGAGAGTCCTCCTACTCAATGCACATCAGAGGAAGTTGGAGCTTGTAAGGAATTTGGTGCTATAGAGAGTTCACCAATGGAAGATGAGCAAGGGCAGTTTGCATGAGTAAACGCTCCTCCTCTTGTTGACATAGGAGAAGAGCCAATTGCATATTCTCCCAACCCCCATGAATATCCTTATATTGGTGAGGCCAGGCCCATGGAGCGGGAAATAGGAGGAAGGATGTTGGTAGTTGCAAGAATGGGGCATGGGAGGCAATGGTGGTTATGGCCGAAGTATTACCTTCAGTGTAACTCCCAGGTTTGGTTGATTTACATATTTACAAAAATACATAGTTGTGCCATATCTTGGACCATCTTTGACATTGTTGAAGACATAATTGAGCAGTCTTAGTTCCCAAAACTTATAAAGAACATTCAAAATACAATAATTTTTAAACCATGTAGAAAACTTGTAAACCAGGTTTAAAAACTTGTTAACTAATGGGTAGAAACTTTAAACCTGGTTATAGGCTTGTAAACCATGTTTACAAAACCTATAAAGATAGCTCAAATAACGTGTAAACTAGCCTTGAGAACTTGAAAACCTTGATGAAAAAACTTGTAAATCATATGGTCAAAACTTGTAAACCTGTATGCTGGTGAGGCCATAAACCAAGTTCACAAAAACTCTAAAAATAGCTCAAATAACGTTTTAACTATCCCTTAGAGCTTGTAAGCCTAGATGAAAAAACTTGTTAATCGTCTTAGGAAAACTTGGAAACCATTTGGAAAAACTTGTAAACCATTTTGTAAAAATTTGTAAACCATATGGTCAAAACTTGTAAATCTTGAATGTTGGTGAGGCCATAAACCATATTCACAAAACTTGTAAAGATAGGTCAAATAACATGTTAACTATCCCTTGAAAGCTTGTAAACCTTGATGAAAAAACTTATTAACCGTGTTAGGAAAACTTAGAAACCATTTCGAAAAACTTGTAAACTTATTGTAAAAACTTGTAAGCCATATGGTCAAAACTTGTAAACCTATGAATGCTGGTGAGGCCATAAATCAAGTTCACAAAACCTCTAAAGATAGTTCAAATAACATGTTAACCTTGTAAACCTTGATGAAAAAACTTGTTAATCGTGTTAGGAAAACTTGGAAAACCATTTGAGAAAACTTGTAAACCTTATTATAAAAACTTATAAATCATATGGTCAAAACTTGTAAACTTGTGAATGCTAGTGAGACTATAAACAAAGTTCACAAAACTTTAAAGATAGTTCAAATAACATGTTAACCTTGTAATCCCTAAATGAAAAAACTTGTTAACCATGTTAGGAAAACTTGGAAACTATTTTGGAAAACTTGTAAACCTTATTGTAAAAACTTGTAAACCATATGGTCAAAACTTGTAAACTTGTGAATGGGTGAGGCCATAAACTAGGTTCACAAAACATGTAAAGATAGTTCAAATAACATGTTAACTATCCCCTGAAAGCTTGTAAACCTTGATGAAAAAACTTGTTAACGTGTTAGGAAAACTTGGAAACTATTTTGGAAAACTTGTAAACTTTAATGTTGAGGCCATAAACCAGGTTCACAAAACCTCTAAAGATAGTTCAAATAACATGTTAACCTTGTAAGCCCTAAATGGAAAAACTTGTTAATCGTGTAGAAAACTTGAAAACTCTTTTGGAAAACTTGTAAACTTTATTGTAAAAACTTGTAAATCATATGGTCAAAACTTGTAAACCTATGAATGATGGTGAGGCCATAAACTAGGTTCACAAAAGCTCTTAAAATAGGTCAAATAACGTGTTAACTATCCCCTGAAAGCTTGCAAACCTAGATGAAATAACTTGTTAACCGTGTTAGAAAAACTTGGAAACCATTTTATAAAAACTTGTAAACCATATGGTCAAAACTTGTAAACTTGAATGCTTAAACTCGTAACCATGTGATCCATATTGTTTTCTTCCTAACACAGGTGGTAACAGAACTGAGGAGCCCATACCGTTGTAAGTGAAGAAGAGAAAGATAAAGGTGTAGTCATTGTTCAAGTTACAGAACATGGTGAGGACTCCTACCACAGGCCAGGTAAGAGAAGGGTATCAGGAGGCTTTTCAATTGCTGGGACAATGGGAGCACATGAAGAGGAACCTCCCTACGGTCCCTATTGCTATATAGTTTCCAGATAATATTGCTAATCAAGTCTATGGCTCCTGCACTAGGGATAGGGGGAAAATGGGAGTGGAGTTAGAGAAGGTGGAGAGTAAGAACACATATTTCCTTTTATTTATTTTTCTTGTTAATGGTAAATTAGGACATCTATGAAAAATGTAATTACTTGTATGTGAGACTAACTACTTTGCGACCATGGGTTAAGGTGCTTGTCCAATTGTTGGACAGCTTTCTTATCAAGAGGACTTGTCTACCATGGGTCCAAGAGGCAAGATAGGGAACATGGTTTGTGATACTTTCACCCATCTAAACACTGGAGTTGGTTTAAACCCTAAATGTGTAAACTGTGATGGTGTTTTAGTGTAAGGGTTGACGTGTGTTTTTTTATTCAGGTTGTAACATTTGCATGTGCATACCTCAACCAACGGAGAGGGAAAGCCCAAACCCATAGCATTACCGTCTGCCTTTTTTTGTGGTACTTATATGTGTGTTGTATGATTTCATGTTTTGCATTAACATTTATGTGCACCAACATGAAGAATTATAATTTGGCTATGCCAATATAAGATTCATGTAAAGGGGATATTGAAAACTACAAAAAAATGGTGTGCTTGGGACATGGGACCGTTCCGTTTGGTGGCCGATGCTAGATCAAGAACTGTTAACAAAGTACAACTTGATATGCAATTTTTATTATCTTAGTGCCATTTCACCATCTTGTGTTGCTGGTTTATGTATTTTCTAACCACTATTGCTTAGATATTTGCCCAACTTTTATAAGGAGCATTGGTGGTGCTATGCACTTATCCGTGATACACAGGTTCTCTATTTGTTTGATTCTATGCAATGAGACCACATAGAAGACATTTTGGCACTTGACAAGATTGTGGTACTGTTCACGATTATTTTGATTTGATTTCCAGCTATATTGTTCAGTTGTACAAACATGTGTACCGTAATGTCAAGTGTGAGTTTTTACGTTACTAGGCCGAGCGGTTCAACAAATTCATTATCCTACTCTAGCCTACTTGAAGGAGTTTAAAGTAACATCTTGAAACAGCAAAGCTTCCAAACGGCCCAATACGTAAGTAATTTCCTATGAACGTGGTATTTAGTTCTTTGTAATCAATCCTACTAGATATTTCTTATCAATTAATTAATGTCCCTAAAGGTTTGATTGCGAATATACACAATCAAATACATGGAGGCTTAGGATGGTGTCACACTATTTGCTGGAGACCAAACCATGCCAGAATAGGATCCTGTGAGTTCTATTTGCTTACAAGTACCTTTTATGTTCAATTATGCATAAGTTGGAAGATTGTTTAATTTGTAGTGTACACCATGGATAGGCCATGTATTCCAAGCTATCGACGTGATATCGTTGTTGGGTGGCTCTTGGACCAGAGAACGAACGTAGGAAGCATGTTTTGGAGTCTTTTGGATTGGATGACATGTTGAGTCCTCCTTCCGCATCTCACCACACGAACTCACCTCCTGTGGAAAGGCATGATCATGGCATTCCTTCCCACCAATGACAAAGGCGTATAAGCGGAAAAGAAAGCTAGGACGTCGCAAAGACTCCGTACACTTTACGCCATGTGAAGGGGAGGCAAAAGGACATGAAAATGAACCCTTTATACACTTGTATATACTATGGAAGTAGGACTTACATAGGGGTTATGTAAATATTTTTTGACATTGTGCATCTATCCACGATGTAATTTTTAAATGTGGGCTAAATAGGTTTAACATAAAATTGCAAGATATGTTGTTAAAGACTCTCAAATAGGGTTACAAAATTTTATAAACCATGCTCCAATATCTTGTAAATCAGTCTAGAAAACTTGGAAACCATGCTCAGAAAACTTGTAAACCATGACTAAAGAACTTGCAAACATTACATGAAAACTTGTAAACTAGTGGGACAAAACATGTTAACCAACACACAAAAGCCGTTGACAAGTTTCATGTAACTTGTAAGCCAAGCCATGGAAACTTGGAAACGTTAGTCAAAAACATGTAAACCATGACTAAAGAACTTGCAAACCTCACATGAAAACTTGTGAACCCCTGAGACAATTGTTAACCAACCACAATGTTAAGGGAATTGGTAAATCAGTCAGAAAACTTGGAAGCGTGCTCAGAAACTTGTAAACCATGACTAAAGAACTTGCAAACATTACATGAAAACTTGTAAACTAGTGGACAGAACATGTTAACCAACACACAAAAGCTTACAAGACCTTACATGAAAACTTGTGAAAGACAATCTGTTAACCAACCACAACGTTATGGGAATTGGTAAATCAGTCCAGAAAACTTGGAAGTGCTAGAAAACTTGTAAACCATGACTAAAGAACTTGCAAACATTACATGAAAACTTGTAAACTAGTGGGACAGAACATGTTAACCAACACACAAAAGCCGTTGACAAGTTTCATGTAACTTGTAAGCCAAGCCATGGAAACTTGGAAATGTTAGTCAAAAACTTGTAAACCGTGACTAAAGAACTTGTAAACCTTACATGAAAATGTGTGAACCACTAGACAATCTATTAACCAACCACAATGTTATGGGAATTGGTAAATCGAGAAACTTGAAAACCATGCTCAAAAAACTTGTAAACCATGTGTAACACCCTAATATTTAACCCAATACGCCTAGGACGTATCAAGATTAATTATTAGTTATTACTTCCCTTTAAATTCATTTACAAAATACTTAGCGGAAAATACAGGTAAATTTTTTTTTTCTTTTGAAATGAAACACGTAAAAAAAAGTGCGAGCCTTTGCGTATAACATAAATGAAACGTGAAGCGGAAGAATAAATCAATCATACAGAACATAAGCATTTAAGAACACCTTAATCATGAGAACAATCATCATAATATTAATCATAATAGTTTAATACATAACCATCGAATGACAAAGGAAAGCATAAAGTCTTACCCATATAGAGGGCGAGCTTGCAGGACATAGAAACTGAAAATACATCAACGGAAAGGAAAATAAAGGCAAGTACATGGTAAATCCCCAAAAGATAAGACTCACAACTATCACTACTCTTACCTTCCACGCCTATTGACGTCGCTCGTCCTCGGATGGGGAATGTAGCCCGCGCTGACGGAGCTCCTCGGATGTAGCCCAACGAAGCTGAGATCTAGGCATGAGAATTGAGGGGACGGCGTGGCCTCCACAACGTGGTCGTCTCTCGGGCTATCGACACGCCTCGCATGCCTCGGCTGGGTGACAGTGTCCTCGCTACCTCCACCGAGATCCATAGGAAACGAAGGGAAGAGCCCTCAGAAGGATCGCCTCCGAGGAGAACGGGAACATACTCGGTGTATCGCGTGCCGCCAATGAGGAAGGATGAGCACGACGGGTCTCTCGTCTCGGGTCGCGTCCTCTCAAAGTCAGGTCGTCGCCAAAAGGTGAAGTCGAATCGAAATGATAGCTGGAGACGGGGAAAGCAAACGGGCGTCCCACGTACACAAAACGCGCACCTTACAATGACCCTTGAAGTGGTAAGACTGATGCTCGGGGTCATAGTGCACCTCCCAGTGGGCGGGTCAATGAAGATCACGAACGACGCCATCGATGTCTGAAGACGTAACGGAAAGAAAAAGAGAGAGGGTGAGAATCTTGCTAAAGAATCTCAGGAGGGAAATCCTCTATCCTAGTGTCATCGTTTACGTCCCCAGGAACCTTGGGTTTATTATGAAAAGGGTTAAGCATGCATAGGTTCATTATGAAGTTTTCGTAGAGTTAATTATCCAAGGTCCGTGTCTTTTATCATGAATCTAGATGCATGTATGCAGCAATGCGAAACATGAATGTATGGAAACATCTTAGGTAAACCAAGTAATAATCAGCAACATATAAGTGGCATGTAACTTCTCTTTGAACATCATTCCTTCATCTTAATCTTGTGACACCAAACATAATAGTAACCGCACCCCTTAAACTAGGCTATGAGCTCATACCTTAACTAGTCGTCACTAGTTCTTACTTATCCTCTTGATAAGCGAATCATAAACATAATCATAATCATAATCATCATAATCCCGACTCTAGAGTACGGGTAGGGGGCTTAAGGATCACCCATCATGGGACTTTTTCCTTCTTCGAAACGTATCGACTGGTTAAGACCAACGACTTTGTCCGCTTCGGAGGCTAATGTCTATGCCCTCACGGTTTTACCTTCTCCTCAGAAGGAGGAAGTACGTCTCGGTGTGTCACCTTAAATATCATATTTTTTAAAAACTTTCTTGAGTCTCTCAAATTTGATGGAAATTCGGAGCATAACAGCTACTTTCTGAATTTCCTCAAATTTGAGTCATGCCATATAATCTCAATCACATGCATCATTCTTATGGAACTTTCTCAAATCAATAACTTTCTAGTTCACATGAGCATATTCCTCAATCTCATTCATATTTCGAAACCTCATGCATCTCAAATACATGGCACAACACTTCATCATATCAACATATCAATTATACACATAAGGTTTCATACTTGAAATGTAATCATATTCACATCATTAAGAATATACTCTCTCGGTCTCATGCTCATATCACACCTCCTATCTCATGGTGTCTTATGCTTTGGCCCTTACGGGTCTTAAATTCTTGTTCTAGTAATCTTATCACCCATTGCAAGTCTTTGTCATATCTAGGGGATTGTTCTTTATAATTCTTCTAACATTATGCTCACTAATTCATCCAACAGCATTATATAGATTACTCATCAAGATCATTTATTCAACTACGGGATTCTAGAATCTATGCCTTAAACTCTTTTCTATGTTCTGTCTTCGTCTAAGATTCTATATTAAACTTAGGCATAATCACTAGTTATGAACCATCTTCCTTAAGCTCAATTATGCTGGAACAGAAATCATTATTCTTGTGTCTAAGTGCTTTAAGATTCTAGTTCTACATTCTCCCTATTTGTTTAGTCTCACCAATCCTCCAAAAACGTTCCTCACTTCGCTCAAGCATAATATTACGCATTCTAACTCCTCAAATAGAATTCATACAGTGGCCACAAAGGATAAGACAGAAACAAAAAATGTTCATCACACATAATCACATAAACTCATGTTATAAGTGCACACGAGTTACTAGTTTTTCTCTTGGGACAATTTCAGGAGCAAAAAGGTGTTCTGGTAATCGATTACATGTGCATGGTAATCGATTACCAGAGCTAAATTTATTCTAGGTTCAAACAAGGGTAATCGATTACATAGTATGGTAATCGATTACTTAGGGTTAACTATTTAGGAAAAATAAAGAACATAGAGTAATCAATTACACTAACAGGTAATCGATTCCAGGGTTTTAAGGACTGGTTCTGGGCATGAAGAACAGCCTTGGTAATTGATTACATTGTCTTTGGTAATCGATTACCAGAACCAATAACCCTTCAAAAAATCACTCTGGTAATCGATTACATAAGCTGTTAATCGATTACCAAGACCTTTGAAATTTGAGAAAATATGATTTTTGACACATTTCAAACCATTTAAACACCTTGAGACCTCATAAAACATTTTTCCAACATTTTTCTGAAATCATCCCTTCATTTTACAAAATCAAACCATCCTTGTTTCATACTAAACATATTCACTTATCATGGTTAAAATTTCCTTCTTAAGGTATTTAGGGCAAGTCTTTGAGCTCTAGAGTATTTAGGTGATAACATAATCTTAAACATGCTATGCACTTCATTTTACTCTTCATTACAAAGTAAAGTGAGAGCATAAAATAAATATGAGATGCAACCTCATTATTATCTTTAAGGATTAAGTGATGACTTAAAATATAAACATGGAATGCAAGCTTGGGAATTTAAATATGATAATGCAAGTTCATTCATTTATTCTTATGAGATTAGTGATGGCATCAAAATAAACATGAGATGCAAGACATAAACTTAAACATGAATGCAACTTATTTTATCTTAACTAGAGCTCTTACAAGACTTTAGAGGAACATCAATGGCCTTAACCCAACATGTATCTTAACAATGGAAGATGAGCTTTAGAGTTCTTAACACCAAGTCCTCAAAGAAGTCTTTGGTTTTGAACTTCATCATCAAGCTCAAGAAAGTAGATTAAAACAAGAATACCAACATTTTAACAAAACAAACACGAATAGAACTACTCATATTCTTTATTTTATTGCTCATGGGCTTCAATCTAGAGTAAAACTCTTAGAACGGCCGACCAACTTTAAGGTTGGCAAGGGTAAGCTTAGAGCTCTTGGAAAACATGTGATTAATTTTTCTTTACCAAAGCTTTTGTGATCTACTCAATATTTTAGCAAACCTTGTTCAAGCAAATGAAAAAGGAAACCGAAAAATAAACCAAGAAAAGAAATGAACACAAGCATATATGGTCCAAGACCAAGTTGTTTCAAGCTTTAGAGGTTTCTCACATGACAACAACAAGTCATTATCTTGAAACCTCATCATCAAGCCAAAGTTTTTCTCAATCAAAGGCTCTAGGCCGAAAATAAAAAGAGGGGGAGAACTTGGAAAAACCAAGAGAAACACTAGTACTCTTCCTTAAAGGAAGCACACAAAAATTAGAAAATACACCCCTACCTAAAGAAGTCTTGAAGAGAGATGTAAGGAAGTTTTGTTTTCTTGATGAAATGAGAAGAAAATCCTCTTGAAATCTTGAGGAAGAACTCGGCCAAAGTGAGGGAGTTTGAGAGGAAATGAGAGAATTTTGCAAGAAGTGTAAACTTAACAAATGAACCAAAGTGTAACAAGGTTCATCAAGACTTGGTATTTATAGAAATTTTCAACAATGAGGCTTCCATGGGGAGGAGGAACCGGCCATTCTTGAGGGAGGAAGGAGAGAAGAAATATCTCTTACAAAGGTATGGTTGTAAGTATGGTTGAAGGCATGGTGAGGTATGGGCAAAGCATGGCTTGAAGTATGGCTCTTGAGTATAATTGAAACAACACATGATGGGCTATGGAGGGGTGGAGTGGCCGGCCACTTAAGGCCAAGAAAGAGAGAAAATTAGTTCATCTAATTGTGGGTTAATTATGTGTTTAGGTGTTTTTTTGATTAAGGTTTTGGTTAGGGGTTTGTAAGAAGGTGTTTAGGTAAGATAATTGGTTAATTAAGGTTGTCAAGACTTGCTTTAGGGAGTGGTCATACTAGATTAGAGAATTAAAACTCTCATTAAGTCTAATTGAGTCATGGACAAGTTCCTTAAATTAAGGAAGGGAGAGAGAAATACTATTCAAGATTCTATGACTAGGAATCTTGAATTAAAGAATACAATTAGAGTTTATCTAAGCAATCTTAGGTTCTAATTAACCTTAATAAATCATTTTGACTCTAGATTAATTATCAAAATAAATTAATCTTCGATTAGAGCCTAATATTGCTTAGGTTTGCTTAATTGCGTCATTAGGCTCACTGTACACTGTTCTAGGGGCAAAATGGTAATTTTGCACTAAAATTGCCCGGACCTTCTGGCTCAACTAAACATCAAACATCATTCTAAACTTCCTGGAAAAATTCGGGCTCAAACTGCACCTTTTACCCGTGTAGACACAGGAGGGCATTTTGGTCATTTTGAGCCGAAAGTTAAGAAACGAGATTTTACCTCGGTATCAAACATAACAGTCATAATCCCTTCAAACATTGAGTTAACCCATTCGAGGATTGTCGGGTCAACTATCCTCGAATTCCGGTAATGACCTCAGGCATTTTGGTCATTTGTACTCAACAGAGAAAGGGCATTACACCATGACTAAAGAACTTGCAAACATTACATGAAAACTTGTAAACTAGTGGACGAACATGTTAACCAACACACAAAAGCCATTAACAAGTTTCATGTAACTTGTAGCTAAGCCATGGAAACTTGGAAACGTTAGTAAAAAACTTGTAATCCATGACTAAAGAACTTGTAAACCTTACATAAAAACTTGTGAACCCTGAGACAACCTGTTAACTAACCACAATGTTCACATAGCCCTTATTGTGTTTATGGGAATTGATAAAGTAGTCCAGAAAACTTGGTAACTGTTCTCAGAAAACTTGTAAACCATGACTAAAGAACTTGCAAACATTACATGAAAACTTGCAAACTAATCAAACTTTTATTCAAAGTCCATTAG
Organism: Dalbergia oliveri; assembly: GCA_030441495.1. Taxonomy (NCBI): domain Eukaryota; kingdom Viridiplantae; phylum Streptophyta; class Magnoliopsida; order Fabales; family Fabaceae; genus Dalbergia; species Dalbergia oliveri. The sequence goes on along the minus strand of JAMLFY010000004.1, from coordinate 18,312,630 downwards.
GTCTTAATCAGCTAAGGATAACTACACATTAGTAATTCTCAGCACTCATCCTCAAATTTGAAAAATACTCATCCATCTCAATAATGATGTCTTCTTCAAGTGTTGTGAGATTCCCATTTGCTTTAGCAAAGTCTATGCATACCCTCAACATGGAATAATGTGTCACTCGTAGTGCCATGATGTTATTCTCAACTCTTATGCGGAGAAGAGCTTGCTCCATCTTGTAACGCCCGATTTTCGCTAAACTTTCAAAATGACCAAAATGCCCTAAGGTCATTTTCACCAAACACGAGGATGGCCGCTTTGGGCCATCCTCATAGGGTTCATATGTTATATGAAGGGGATTGTTTGAGTACAAATGCCTAAGAAGAAAAACCTCATTTATGAGATCTCTGCGCGTAAATGACCAAAATACCAGGTAAAGAATTAAGGCAGTTTTATGTTCCGTTTTGACCCGAACTTCGTCTCGAGGTTTAAAACAATGATTTTAAGGCATGAACTATGTTTGCTTAAGTCCCGGAGGTCCCGGGCAAGTTTTGGTAAAAATTACGATTTTGCCCTTGCATATCGCATTTTCAGCTTATGAGTCAACTCTAAACCTAAGCAATATTAGGCTCTAATTAAAGGTTAATTAATTTTCATAATTAACCTAGGGCCAAAACCATCATTTGAAATTAATTGGAACCTAAAATTGCTTGGGAAAATTCAAACTTCATTCTAGTCTCTTTCTTTAAAGAGAAAAAGAATCTGTGAATAGTGTTGAATAGTGTTTCCACTATTCACATCATCTTCTTTCAAGGAGAAGTTGTCACACTCACATCACTAGTCTTGGAGGCTTTGACTCCATTAAACCTTCTCAACCACCTCTAACCTTGGGGTCTATAGTTTTAATTAACCAAATAGTGTACCTAAAGTACCTACTTGGCAACCATTCATCCTAAGCCTAATCTATGTCACACCAAAGCACACTTCCAGACCATGATTTGAGGAGATATTTCTCCTTCCCAAGGCTGCCAAAAGTGGCGCCACCCTCCCCCTAGAAATCACATAAAATTAGTCTAAGTGGTCAAGCTATCTTATGACACATGTCTTGAACACTTTCAATCAATGTTCAACTTCCAAGAAAAATGTCTTTCAAGATTCAAAGAATAGTTTATATGGTCAATCAAGGTTTTCAATTCACTTCTAAAATAAAAAGAAATATGTCTTTCAAATTCAAAAAGAATGATTTGTTTTTGTGGTCATTCAAGCTTTCTATCAAACTTTTCAAGACACCATGTCTTACAACACCTTACCTATGCTTTGGGAATTTAAGTTTAGAAAATTTTCTCCTCTTTTTGGGCATAGGGTGCACGGTTCCTTTAGCCCTTGGCAGCCCAAAATTTTGTGATTTTATACATTTAAAAAGGTTTGAAAATAAGCTACAATTCTAGCCATGCTTTAGGACATGCATAGTTAGACTTTTCACCATGCTTTGAATGACTAACACCATGCTTTGAACAAAGATATTTCTTTTCCCCAAAAGGGCCACCATTATTCAATTCATTGTACTTCTCTATAAATAGGTAGCTTAGGGAACTTGAAGCACCTTTGTTCATTTCACTAAAGCTTAGAGTTTAGAGCACTTTGGGGTCTTCTTTCCTCTCAAGTTTAAGAGTCCATCTTCTCCAACTTCTTTATCTTCTTCACTTCCTCTCAATCTCAAACTCTAGGTAGGGAGCTTTTCAAGAATGCTTTCTTTTATCTTAATGCTCAATGTTTGATCTTGCTTGAAAGTTGTGTTGTAGTGAGTTTCTCTCACAAGTTCATTTTGGTTTCTCCTTTTCTTTTCCCTTTCATTTTCGGCCTTAGGGCCAAGGTAAGGAGGGCTTGATGATGAGAGTTGTATGTTGATGTTTGTCACATGAACAACCTCTAAAGCTTGAGTTTTCTTGAGATAAGTTTATTATTTCCAAGTTTTGCTCAAGATATAGTTATGTTTCTCTTGAACCTTTGAAAACCCCATTTCTTTTCCTTGAGTTTTCAGCCATGAAGGCCTTTGGGACTTGGAAAAATGGTAGCTTGATGATGAGGGCTTCATGTTGATGTAGGTCACATGAACAAAACTCTAGAGCCTAAACTTGGTTTCTAGGCCAAGTGTGTTTCGGTTTCTTTCCTTTATGTTGGTCATGAGTTTTGTTTTGTTAAGAAATGTAGAGCATTGTAAAAATACTCAATGATGAGGACTTGAGATGTTGGTGTTTGAATCACCAAGATCTTGGTCCCTAGAGTTCAAAAAAAAAATGGTTGTTTCCTCATGATGAGGTTTCGGCCACCTTATGGTTCTTGGTGGAGGTATTGGCTCTTTTTACACAACTTAGCAACACTAGTGTTTCTTTTCTTGTGAAGATGAGTTATGGGATGAAACTTTGTTTCCTTTAAAGTCTTGCAAGAGCTCTAAACAAGATATAAAAGAAGTTACATCCATGTTTACTTTTATGCTTTGCATAGCATGTTTAATTTCAAGCCATCACTAAGCAACTTAAGGATTAAAATGAGAATGTGCATCATCACTTAATTAATCTCAAAGCCTACCTATTTCAACCTTAAAGTTGATTGTTGATTTGGAGTGAAAACTTCAAGAGGCCTAAAGCACTAAAATAAAGAATTGAACCTTGCACCTCATGTTTATCTTTTGCCTAGCACGTTTATGTTTCAAGCTTTGCATCTCATTTTATATTTCAATTCATCACTAAGCACTAAGAATAAGAATGGAGATGTATTTCATATTTACTTTGTGTTATCACTTTACTTTCAAAAAGGCTATAAAATGAAATGCATAGCACGTTTATTGATGTCGTCACTTAAAACTTTAGAGCTCAAAGACTTGCCCCTAAAGAATTAAATCAAGGAGGTACTTCCTTGAATATCATTCGGCCATGTGGTGTAAATGGCTCTAGGATGAGTTTCATTTAACTACAAGGGCCTATAATGCATGACTTAGAATTTTTCTAAGCTTAGATGCACCCAACTAAGGTTTTAAACAAGTTTTCAAGTTTTGCATCTTGATCAAGGGTAAGATTAAATGGCTACTGCCCTTGGCATTTTATGTTGAGTTTTGGCAAAATAAACTTTGATCTTATGGAGTTTTGAAGTCCCAAAAAGGTTCTAAGAGAAACTAGCAAGTTATATGTTTGAAAGTAAGGTTTTTCTCATGATTTTATGCCTTAAGGGCTTCAGTTCTGCCTTAACAGTTCCAGCACCTTAAATTCTGTTTTGGGTGGTCTAAATATGTTGATTTACCTTGCCGAGTATGTGACATTTTTTCTAGACATTTAAAAGCATCATTAGTGACTTGGTTTGCCTAATATGTGAATTCTAGAACTACTAAAGAATGGCAAAGTTAGTTTCTGCCCAGCCTTGATAAAATAGTTAGAATCACATTATAATATGCCTAGATGTGCGGGAGTGACTCATAATTGGCTTAGGTATTAATTACTGCACCATAGACAAAGTCAGAAGCGAGAAAGGGCTTAAAACGCATTTTTCTAGAACACATAATTCATCAAATGTGAACAACTACATAAAGCTGTCCAACCATAATTAATTAGGAATTAGAACTTAATGGATTATGGTAATGAGGTTAATCAATCCCATCAGCATGCAAGAAAACAATGGGATAGTTTGAGGTTACCGATTCAGAGATTTCTACCTTAAGGGATGATTATGTGTCTCGCATTTAATGATAAATTGATGTGTTAGCTCATGACATATATGGTGCCATGTAAACTATTATCCTTAAATAATAGTTTTGTACTCTTACGTTATTGCTTCTTTAAAAGACCTTAGAGATGCCGAAGTAGTAATTTTGTGTTACGCATTAATTATGCGGCATCTCAAAGTAACATGTTAAACTTAGGGTGACTTAAGATATGAGAATGTAATCCTTTGAAACCACCAAACGAAGGGTGGGGACGATGTGATTCTAGCCCCCTAAACCCGTACTTAAGGTCGGGAAGTTGACTTATCCCAAGGGATGAAGTCTAGATGCTAGTGACGACTAGTGTGGTATGAGCTCATAACCTAGAGATTTCTCAAAAGGGAGAAAGATTAGGGCGGCCCAAGTTAAGTAAATGTTCTTATGTCACCTAAGTAACCAAGTTATATGACTTATGTTCCATGTACCCAGTTATATGCTTTATGTTCCATGTACCCAGTTATATGCTTTATGTAATTGAGATTTTAGAAAACTCATAATTGAACCAATATATGTCCATGGTTTTATAAATAAGAGAACCCTGGAGACGTAGATGATGACACATAGAATAGGAGGAAAACCCTGAGTTTCTTTAGCAAGAAAACTCACTCCCTCTATCTCTCTTTCCATTACGTCTTCAGATCGAGATGGCGACCTTCATCCTATTCATTGACATGCTGACATGGGAGATCCACCATGACCCAGAGCTTGGGTCATTTCATTTTGAGGGCTCTTGCACCGTTCGTGTGTTCGCATTTCTTGGACGACCTTTCTCCCATCCAGTAGATAGCTACCTCTTTACCGACGTCTCCTTATGATGATGCGATGATTTTTGAGCATGCCCGTACGCCTGATGAGAGGATTCTACGGACTCACTCTGCCAGTTCGGAAGGGTACCAGAGTACGTGCCCTTACTCAGCACTCTGAGGAGGATCCCTCAGAGGACTCTGCCCCCACTCCACCGCATATGCCCATGGGTAGTGAGGAGACGGTGACTCAGCCTCTGAGAGCCCGGACCCGTCCACGGCCTCGACGTAGGGAAATGTCCAGCCTTCCACCATGCCCGCTCCAGCCAAGCTTCATCATGGAGGACCTACTCGAGTGCCTACTCCAGACGCACTTCGTCCATGGATTGGTTACGTCGCGCCTTACCCATTGCATTAGCTTTAGGATAGAGGGTAGTCCTTAGTGCACGCACTACATGTGGAACGGATAAAATTTCTTTTGTATTGAGGTTATCCACTTTAGATGTTCTTGGGAGGGGTGTTCCTTTATGATTTCTGGTTCTGTGGTTTCTATTTACATGTATTTCTTGTTTCAGTTGTATTTGCATCATCTCATGTACTCGAAGAGTCCTCCGTAGGGTAGGCATATTATTATGTATGAAGTATTTTAATGTGATGTTATATTTGATCTGGAGCCACTTCTATGTTTATATTTCCGTACTTTATAATACCGACCCGATAGGATACGCGGCTTCTATTTTAAAAAAAAAAAAAAGTGGCTCGTATTTTCTTTAAGTTATTTCTCTTTCTCATAAAAGAACCATGACAGTAAGTAATGACTGATATTTGACCTAAGTACTTACTAGTAGTATTGGGTCAGATGTTAGGTAGTTACACATCTCCATAGAACTCTTAGCACCTTACATTTGTTGAGCACTCAAGTTATGAATTTGCACCCTTAAACCAAGCTCCAATAAGTTATCTTGTAGCTCCCTAGACTTGTCCATGCGAAAAAGCCATTCACCCCTATTGGCTTCCAATTATCCCTCGTCAGGACGTTGTTTCTTATATCTCTAATATGGATCTTGTAGTATGTATCGATATTTAGTCATGAATTTTGTGGATATTCCGCTTCAGCACTATAATTATTGTACCTCAAATAGTATATATAAATACATATGCAAGTGGAACCCAAAAAATTAAGGCACTATGCCCTTGTGGGTGTCCTGATTGTAAGTATGCATGCATCCATCCAAACATTGCAATGTTCACTCGTGAATACTATGTCAGTTCAAAGTATAAAAACTTGTTGGAGTGACAATGATGTAACTAGTCCTGGTAAGAGTGAAAAACATAAAGTAACAGCACACAGCAATGTGCACGCTAGTTGCTTTTAATATATTTTCACCATAGATTATATGTTAACAAAGCACAGTTGATTGCATTCATTAACGTGTCCAAAGAAATAAAATTGTGCACATGTGACTGATATTGCTAATCAAGTACACTTATTACTAGCGTAAACTATTCCTTCATGACACAATGGACAAAACTGAGTATTTGCAAGTGATTAATAAAATAAAGACCAATATTTTATTGCATTGATCTTCTTTCTTTGTTGTAAAATAGTAATGGTATGGATGTAGTCACCATGTGAGAGTCTTCATGGATGGCATAAACCCTTCTTTTTATCCAACCCCTGTCATGATATGGTATACCAGGAAAAATGTATGGGTGCATGGTCGAGTACGGGCTCTAGAAAAGAACATGTTTAAATATAACCTACGCCCTCGACAAAGGTTTTGTGCAGCAAACCTTAACACACTTCAAAGAGAATGGGTGTATCGAGTGGAGGAGAGTGGAAGGCTAAGGATAGAACTTATTTAGTGCAGCTTGCAAAGGCCACGCGCCATTCACAACTGGTGAATCGAGACACTAATGTCACGCTAGAGAAGGTTGTTAATGATTCGACACGAGAATAACCATGCAAATCAGGCTCAACAAATACAGGGCAATTCAAGATGCAACTCATGGGAGAAGTGCATTTGATTATAGAAAATAGCCCAGAGTATTCAACTGATGGTGATTTATCCGATGATGATCCAATGTACTAATGCAAAGTATTTCCTTTAGGACTTTAGTGTGTAGTTGGAAGGTTGTTAATAAAAATCATGTTAGGTGCCTGGTTTACAAGTTCTTAAACTTACAAGTTGTATCAAAAGGTTTACAAGTTTAATGAGCACGGTTTACAAGTTTAATGAATCAGGTGTTCAAGTCTTTATTAGAAGCCATCGTGACTTGCACATTGTGCATGACTCAAGGTTTTAGGTGCCTGGTTTATAAGTTCTTAAACAAGTTTTACAAGTTTAATGAGCACAATTTACAAGTTTAATGAACCTACTATACTTATCGTAATTCTCAACGATTGATAAATACACCATGATGTTGAACTTGTGTATTTAAAGGCACACCTGGCTATACAATACAACATATGGGAAACCTAACCCCAAAGAGTTTCGAAAGATGTGCCACAAAATAAACAAGTAAAATCATAACATGAAAATTATGCACATAAACCCTCAACATGTACGAATCTTTTTGATAATTACAAAATTCCTGATAAGCTTACACGGGAATTAAATCTATCTTTACATGTTCACAATTCCCTATGTGGCCAAAAAACATTATCTCAATTGAGGTTTTTCTTTCGCATTAAAAATATTCTGCAAACAAAAGATATGCCTTGCAAATAAACCATATACAAGTTAGGAGTGTGGTCAGATTATCATGGATAACATGAACTCGTGGATAGCATGATGAGGTAACTCATATTAATCACTTGCTTGCTAGTAAATATGGTACTAGAGGCCACCACATTTTGGAAGCAAAAGAAATTACATCTTAACGTTATTCACTTTGATAGTTGATTTTATCATGTGAAAGCATCATGTCATTGCTTAGGTTCCCACTGATAAGTACACTTGTGAATGACATGTCATGCACACTTGATTCTTGATTATAAGATTCAAGCAATGACATAAATCCACCATGTTGCATATTTGAACATTGTGACCTAAAAAATAATCTTTTTGGTTGGCAATTGCACCACTTTGGTTGGAGCCAACACCCACGATCTGTAGCAAGAAATACAAAAAACAATAATACCAACCAACAATAACAAGAATATATATGTTTACATAGGTATATACCATGCCATTATAGATTGATCAACAATCGGCACAATATAACCCCTGACAAGTGATATTTTACATGTAATCCTCTTGAAACCAAAAGGTTAAAAATTTAATACAAAGGTAATGGCATGGCAATAAATATTGTTATAAACCCCTCAGTCAAATTTGCAAATTAATAATAAGTTAAGTGTTCACACACACCACGGGCCTTTCATCAAACATATTTCCAGTGCCTCTGACATCAACATGTGACTTTATGGAGAAATTGGCCAGGCCCCTGCCTAAGAGTTGCTTCAATTGATCCTACATATTAGTTCAGGTGGAAATTTAGTTACCATTTGAACATGCGATAAACCATGACTAAAAAACTTGTAAGCCATGCGATGAAAACTTGTAAACCATGACTAAAAAACTTGAAAACCATGCGTAAAACTGTAATCCATGACAAAAAAAACTTGTGAACCATGTGTAATAAACTTCAGACCATGACTAAAAAACTTGAATCCTCCTCAAAAAACTTGTAAGCCATGACAAAAAAAACTTATGAAGCATGCGTCAAAAACTTGTAAACCATGAATAAAAAAATTGTAAATCATGTGTCAAAAACTTGTAAATCATGACTAAAAAACTTGTAAACCATGTGTCAAAAACTTGTAAACCATGCGCAAAAACCTTGTAATCCATGACAAAAAAAACTTGTGAACCATGTGTAATAAACTTGTAAACCACGACTAAAAAACTTGAATCCTACCACAAAAAACTTGTAAACCATGACAAAAAAATAACTTGTGAACCATGCAGCAAAACTTGTAAACCATGAATAAAAAACTTGTAAACCATGTGTGAAAAACTTGTAACATGTACAAACCTTAATTTTCAATTTCTAAACTTCCTTTGCTGTTTTCTTTTTATATTTTTGCTGGACTTTCTCAACTTAAGAGATTTTTCTCTTGAATGTTGGTCGACCTTTACGTGGTACGCACAACGGGTTAAGGATTTCAAGCTCTTCATGTCCACGGCCCTCACTCAAATGGCCTTCACTGGCTCATGCGTGGACGACATGTTCAATCCTCCAAAAGAAGGAGCCACGGTTAAAGATGAGCATGTAGGTTATCAAGAGTAGAATGCACTACATTGGCCCAGCATTAGATCAACGCTACTTCGGCCACTTCATAGAAATACTTTAACAACTTGTCAAACCTCTCCATGTTTGGTCTAACCTCAATAGCATTGGAGCCCCACTTTATGTATGAATGCCTCGTTTTGATTTTTTTGCTCCATCTTTGCAATATGTACTTTGTTGGCACTTGTTGCACTCTTGAAAAGCACATACACATAGGGAATGTCTGCACATAATACCTTTAAATTCAAACAGGAAGCACTGGTAGAACACGTCATCATTATCACGATTGAATACAACCTCAAATTTCATTTCCTTTGCTCGGCCAAACTGCATGTGCTCCTTATAAACCTCAAAGTGTTGATAACCCGCCCATTGATTTCAAATTTGGCACGCAATTCATTTTGCACCTAAATTCAGTTGGATCCAAATTTGACATGTGTGTATTGTAACACCTTACTAAGTTCTAATTCTTCCACCTTAATTTTTAATAATATTATTATTTTAAACAATAGTTAGCTAACATAATATTATTAACTTGTAATCTGAAATTTACGAGAATTTTTTAAAACTGCTATGATTATTTCTCATTCATAGTCCAAAACTGGAATAATGTATATTTGTAAATCATGCATCTAGTAGATTCCTAGGAAAGAGAAGTAGGTCACAATGGAGGTTTAAATACAAGTCTTTCAGTTAAACCTTTCCAAATTACACTTTCAAGTAATACACTTTCTTCTAGCAATCCAAGGGTAATTTTTAAATGACAAAGAATATTTTTTTTAACATATTACTACTATTTGTTAATCAGAATTCCCAAATTAGACAACTATCATCTATAGAAACATACTTCACTACTAACATCAATTCATAGGGTACAATACATATTACACATTCAAGATACATTAAGAAAAACTTTAATACAACAATATAAGATAATCAAAGTCTAGTAATAGATAGTAAATATTCTATTTTGCACAAATAATAGAATCTAATTATTTAGAAATTAAGTCCAAGGCTACATCCATTTCACATGATAATGATCCATACTATCTGGAAACATCAAAGAAAAGGGTGAGAAAAGTCTCCTAGTAGGGTGATGTTTCTAGGAGGTCCACTTCATCCCAAAAAATACTAAGAATAACGCGAAGTCCAAAGATGCAATCTTTTATATTAACTCAAATTATATTTTACTTATGTCAAGCAACATAGAAGTGCATAATATCAATCACAATAAAAGTGCATTAAAAGAAGTGTAAGAATAATCATGAGTATACTATAACTCCCTTTTATAATATCTTGTTCCCTTCTATGGTTATAGTCTGCAAGGTTTATTTCATATTGGAATTGTGAAAGCTCATTGCTAGGTGTCCCCAATAAAGTAAATGGCAAGACCTTATCCGCTAACATGGCGGGGCCCAAGGCATCACTAACACATTCACCAAGTCCTTTTCCGCTACAAGGTGGGGCCCCAGGTGTTGTTTAGCAACTACAAGACTAAGTGTTCACCAAGTCCTTCTCCATTATAAGGGGGGCTCGAGGTGTCACTTATTAATGTATCTATTTCACATAGTGCATCCAGTATACATAAAGAATGAAAATTACATAAAGTTTCCATGATTTCTTTCATATTTACATATAGACCACAAGATTTTCCATATTTGCACATAAAGCCCAAACAATATAGCATTCTTAAAATACTCATAAAACCCATATTTCTTGTAATTATCATTGAAGCATCAAATCATACTATTATAATAATTTTTTTTCCTTTATAATAAAATATACTTAACTTAGTTTTTAATCACATAATAATTTAATTTCAAGTAATAATATGTTATTAATTCCATAAACCTAAATACACCCAAAATTATTTAAAATCTATCTTTAGAAAATATGTAGGCAAATTACCTTTACATGTTCAATATAAGTGAAAAAATATTTTTATCTATATAAGGATATAATCATAGGGTAAATAAAAGAGCAATGAAATCTTTCAAGAAATATTTAAAAAGAACTAATCAAAATTATACCCAAGCTTTATGAAATCACTTCAAGCAAGGAACTAATTAGTTTATATATTATGTTCCTAATAGGACCTTCACTTAAATCTTTGTAAATAATATTTCTTAATGCTAATAAATTTATATTCAAGTCAAATATTTATAGTGCAAGGTCCATAGTCCAATATCCATAATTCAAGGTCCATGGTTCGAGTCCAAATGGTATGATCATAAATTGTCTCAATCAGTCCAAGTGAGTCTTAAAGACTCATAATAATCCAGATAACATTTATAAATTCATAAGTCCATTATAAAGGTCATGATTAATATAAATATATTTTAGTGTCTTTTTATTTCTTATTAAGTCTTAATGGTCCCAAGAAATACATAATACATAAACCAAACTAAATATAACATGCTCAAAGGTTTAAAATCCATTCATTATAATGAATTAAATAAAACACTTTTTATGAACCAAAAATATTTTATGATCAAATATATAATAAGGTAAAAACCAAGCTATATCACCTTAAAATTTCACAACTTGTGCATAAAGCTTTATTAAATGAAAATACATGATTCAACAAATTTATAGAACATTGAAATATTTGAAGAAAGCATAATCAAAATTTAAAATGATTTTAATCATACTTTTCAACCATATAAATAGACAAATAGATATGCATCATATACACATAGATTAAGTATTTATGTCACAATTTTTAAATAATTCAAAGATATTAAAAACCATAAACACAAGCTTTGAGTATCGTAACAACATCGTATATGAAAATTATACATGAAGCTTATTAGTGAAAGAAAAACCCCACTTGTTCTTGGAGCTTTAGAAACTTAGCTACACCAAGGTTAGCCAGCAACTTCTTCAACTTTTCTAAACCTTCTCTAAGGGCTAAAATTCATGTATAAAGGCTGGGAAGTCTTAATATTAGATGGTAATAAGAAGAGGTGATAATTTGGAGGTGATTTACTAAAAATTTGTAAGTGTTTTTGTGTGAAAATGAAGAGAGAAATGGTGGCTATAATTTTTTATACATTTTAGTCAGAAGAATAAGGTGTGGAGTTGTGTTTAGGGGTGCTATTTATAGAAAAATGCTAGGATTAAAATATTATTAATTTCATAATTTATTTGTCATATTTAATTCATTAAATATTAAAACTAACACTAAATAATTTAATAAATTCTTAATTATTGTTTAAAGAGATACTAAAATGTTAATGACATGATTTAAATATATTTAGTAAATTTTAATATATTTAAATATAATTTAATAATTAATTATTCAAAATAAGGTAAATTTACTTAAACTAGTCAATTTTAATTAAGTTAATTAATTAGTAAATGACTTAATTTTTTACTCAAACATCATAATAAGATTATTAGAGATACAATACAAGTATTCATGAATTTTATATAATTTTCTATAATTATTTATATTTTATTTGGTATTTTACACTATTTCTAGTTTTATTAGGAATTAATTAACTAATAATTTATTTAAATATTTGTAAATTATTTTTTATATTCCTTTAGCAGCCTAGAGGTCTAAACCTCATGTCCACTAGTGACAAGTTGTCTTGAATGATTAATATATGAAAATAACAAATTTTGCATATTTATCTTAAAGTTATATATGCTAAATAATTCATAAAATAATCATAAAAATTAATTCTCCTTAATATATTGTCAAGAAATTTTTTTTACCTTATTTCTAAGTTATCTATAATTTTCATGAATTTTTCTACAATTTTTAGTATTTTTAATATATTTTTACCTTAATTTGTCTATTTTGAGTTAATTAAAATAATTAATTATCTATAAATAAAATATATAAAATTTTCACAGCCTCCCATGTGAATTTGAGTTGTCTTAATAAGATAAGGAGACAAGCCCATCTTTGTTGAATTTTTAAGTCTTAAATGGTTGGCTTTGGATAATATGTCACATAAAATATTATATATATATATATATATATATATATATATATTATGAGACTAAATTCTAAACTATTCTAAATGTCATTTAATTGATTTAAGAGTATTAGTGAGATTAATCAAAATTTAGAAAAATTATCTTAAAGCTTAAGTAGTTAATTAGGTATTTTAAGATTTATTTAAGTTAAAATTAACTAATTAAAGATCAATGTGATTTTTAACACTATCTATAGTCTAATGGAGAGGACCATTTCATGGTCCTCTTTGTCTAATATCATAACTTGGTTAAAAAAAATTTTACTTGTCTAATATCTATAGTCTAATGGATTTTTCGAAATTTATTTTACACCCCACAATAGGTTATTTTTGTTCAATTATACTAATATTATATAAATTTACTAAGTATTAATATTTATTATTGAAATTATATTTTAAGTGTATTTATAATTTTTGCTCACATTTTTAATAATTTTTTGACATACTTCAAGTTTTTCTAAGATTTTTATTGGCTTTTTCTGCGCTAATTATGTTATAAACTTATTTTCTAACATTTAGTGGCATATTTGTAATTTTAATAAAACCTAAGGAAATGTGCTAAGTTCCAGATTGTACAGCTATTAAGTTTTGTAATATTTTAATTAGATATTTTTTTTTAATTATTATCCCTGAATATTTCTGAAACAAAATTATCATACTTTCTAAATAAAAAACTATAATAAAGCAACACTATATGAAGAAAAATTGGAGATGTTACATTTCTCCCTTCCTTCAAGAAATTTCGTCCTCAAAATTTGATTACCTTAATTAAAAATCTCTGGATAGTCTTTCTGTAAAGATCCTTTTTTTTTTTCCCACGTTGCCTTTCTGAGTCTAATCCTTCTACAGGACTTTCACTAAAGAAATAGTCTTATCACCTCTGAGTTCCTTCAGGATTTTATCCAAAATCTTAAAGTTTAACCTCATATGTTAAATCATCTACTAATTGAACACAATCATTCTAGAGTAGATGTGAAGGATCAGGGGAATATTCTTTAATTGAGACACATAAAAGACATCATGAAGGTTTGAGAGGTTTGGGGTAAAGCAAGGAGATAGGTACAGAACCAATTTGGTTCAAAATTTGATATGGACCAAGAAATGAGGACTCAAATTCCTAGTTTTTAGAGCTCTGCCAGCCCTGTTGTAGGAAACCCTTAGACATACGTGTTTACCTTCATGGAATTTTAGAGGCTTCCTTCTTCTACGCATAACTCTTTTACCGACTTTGTGCAGTCAGCAATTTATCCTGATAAGCTTAATTTGTTTATGGTCCTTTGGACAATTTCAGGTCCTAGCATTTTCCCCTCACTAACTTCATACTAACACAATGGGGATTTACACTTCCTACCATATAAAGCCTCATACGGTGTCATCCCAATACTGGAATGATAACTGTTGTTATATGAAAACTCTACTAATGGTAGGTAGCGATCCCAATTTCCTTGTTGTTCTAAGACACAGGCTCTCAACATATCCTCTAAAGCTTGTATGGTTCTCTTAGATTGCCCATCATCTAAGGATGATAAGAGGACTAAAACTTAACCTAGTACCAAAGGCTTTTTGTAATGTTCCCCAATATCAGAAAACAATATTGGTGGGTATACCATGGAGTCGAACAATCTCATTAATGTACAATTGGGCTAGCTTATCTAGTGAATAGCTAGCTCTAATGGCTAAGAAATAAGCATATTTAGTCAATCTATCCACTATAACCCAAACTCCATCATGTCCAGGATGTCCTAGGTAATCCCATCGCAAAATCCATGACTATGTTGTCCCACTTCCATTCAGGGATTTCTAAATGTTGGAGTAAGCCTGAGAGTTTATGATGCTCAATCTTGATGTTCTGACAAACTAAGCATATTGCTACAAATTCTACTATATCCCTCTTCATTCTACTGTTATGTGCTTCATCTAAGATTAATTTCCTTAGATTTCACACACTAGGTACACATAACCTGTCATGATATAATAGTACTCCATCTCTAGCAATGCAAAAGTCCTTTTGTTCCCCCTTAACTACCAACTCTTTGTAGGTTTGCAAAAGTTGATCTCCTCCTTCTGACCTTTAATAATCTGTTTCCTAAGGTTATTTTCTATCCTCAAATGATTCAACTGAAATGGTTAGCCTTTATGTTTATTTCAAGATTCAAGTCTCTAAATTTTTCTAATAATTCCCATTCTTTGACCATCAAACTTGCCACATGTAGAGATTTTCTACTGAGTGCATTAGCAACTACATTGGCTTTACCTGGGTGGTATTTAACTTCAAAATCATAATCCTTTAAAAATTCTAACCACCTTCTTTGTCTCAAATTCAACTCTTTGGTCAAACAAATACTTCAAACTCTTATGGTCGTGAAAGCCTCAAACTTAACACCATATAGGTAATGTCTCCATATCCTAAGAGCAAAAACTATAGCTGCTAACTCCAAGTCATGGGTAGGGTAGTTCTCATGTGGTCTCAATTGCCTAGAAGCATAAGCTATTACTTTTCCTTCTTGAATTAAGACACACCCTAAACCTTTTTTGGAGGCATCACTATACACTACAAAATCCTTTTTGGGTTAGGGATAACTAATCCTGGAGCGGATGTAAGGCCTACGTTTTACTCTAGAAAACTAGTTTCACACTCAGGTGTCCACACAAAGGGTTTTCCTTTTCGGGTTAACCTAGTCAAAGGCAAAGCTAACTGTAGAATCCTTGGATAAACTTCCTGTAATATCTTAAGTCCTAAGTAACTCCTAATCTGAATTATCATCTTAGGTTTCTCCCAAGACAATATAGTTTTTACCTTACGGGTCACAACACAGCATCCCCATTAATCACATGACCTAAGAATTTTACTTTTTTTAGCCAGAAATCACACTTCTCTAGTTTTGCATATAATTGTTTTTACTTCAATATCTGCAAAACTATCCTCAATTGCTCCTTATGTTCCTCCTAGTCTTAGAATAAATCAAAATATCATCAATAAACACCACCACAAATTTATCAAAGAAAGGTCTAAAAATCCTATTAATATAATTCATGAAAACGGCTGAGCATTAGTTAATCCAAAAGGCATCACCAAAAACTCATAATGTCCATACCTAGTCCTAAAGCAGTCTTAGGTATATCTTCTTCTTTAATCCTACTTTGGTGATATCCTGACCTTAAATCTATTTTAGAAACACTGTGGCTCCTCTGTTGATCAAAAAGATCATCAATCCTAGGAAGAGGATACTTATTCTTAATGATAACTTTATTCAATTGACGGTAATCTATACACAACCTTAAGCTACCATCCTTTTTCTTTACAAACAACACAGGTGCTCCCCAAGGTAAGGCACTAGGTCTAATGAATCCTTTCCCTAATAGATCCTCTATCTATTTCTTCAACTCACTCAACTCAAGAAGTGACATTCTATAGGGTGCTATGGATATGGGACCACTACTAGGCAAGAAGTCAATAGAAAACTCTATCTATCTCTTAGGAGGTAGTCTCTCAATATCAAGTGGAAATACCTAGGACATTTTTTCACTAAGAAATATCTTCAATTTTCAGCGATCATTTGCCTTTGATTCTAATGAGCATAGTAAAACACTTCCTAGGGTTTGTTTAGTTAAACATTCTCCTATTTGATTGGCCAAGGATTCAGGTCTTTAGATAAGGAGGTTGCAATAGTATTTTGGATAGTGGAATGTATGGTTTTCTTACGACAATTTAGAAAGACATCGTTATTAGATAACCAATTTATACCTAGAATAATATCAATATTATCCATGGGTAAACAAATAAGGTCAACACTGGAACGATGAGTACCAATTGAATATGACAGTCCAAACAAACAGAAAGTCAAAATTCTACTCCCAATGGGCATAGACACAATCAAGTCATGTGGAAAGATAGACATGGGTAATTCAAGTTGTTTGCACAAGTTGGAGAAATAAAAGAATGAGTAGCTCAGAATCAAATAGTGCAATTAATGTTTTATTATTTAAAATACACGTACCCTATCAATTTAGGATTCTAAGCCACTTCTTGTGTACTCAAGACGAAGACTCTTCCTTTGGCTTGAGGCCTTTGGTTGGAAATTTCTCCCTTATGCTAATTCTAGGACATTCACGTGAGTAACGTCCGTTTTCCGCACGTGAAATAAACACTCATTCCTTTCAAACATGGCTTATTTCCATGATTTTTCCCATAATTTCCACAAACAAGGGTTGGGGGTAGTGTAAGAACTGGTTGCCGTGGTGGTAAAGGCATTTTTCCTCTATAGAGGTTCCTTCCCTTTACTCCTGGTTTGGTTAGTTTTGGTTCCTGTTCTTTTGAAATTATGGTGGGATGAATCTACTTTTATCTTCCTCTCTTTTCTTTTAAACATATTTTGATGCTAGCTGCAAATCCTTAATATTTTGTTCAGGAATCTGTATTTATTTACCAATAGAGGAAAATTTCTGATTTCTATAGTACTTAAGCATTCTTTAGTTCTGGATTCAGGGAGCCTCAAATTTCATTACTTTCCAAGTTCATCTGGATTGAATTTTAAATAAGATGAGAACTTGGCCAATTCTTCAAATTTTGATACATATTGTCCAACAGTCATATTTCTGTTTCAGCTTCAGGAATTCACTCTCTTTCCTGTTTTTTACACTTATCGAAAATATATTTTTAAAAAGGTTACTTTAAATTGTTCCCATGTGAGAGGAACTTCTTGTGCCTCTAGAGAGACTTAGTGCCCCTCCACCAATGCTCAGCCTCACCAACAAGCATATAGGTGGCATAAGTCACCTTCTCTCATCGATGCATACCATGGCCTCAAATATCTTCTCTATGTTTATCAACCAATTTTTAGCTATGGTTGGGTTGTATTCTCCTTTGAAGGATAAAGGTTGTATCTTTTTAAATTCAGTTAGCCCATAGAATTGAGGGTGCAAACCAGGTGTATCTCCATTAACAATTCCTTGACCATTGTCATTCTCGTTTCTAGCACCATTCTCGTCCATCCCAGCATCCTATTAGTCAACATCACCTGTCCCTAATCACTAGCCATATTCTCTAGGGTATTTCTATCTTCTTCTCACCATTAAGAGGAACAGATCTCTATCTTGGTTGCATGTTATTTTTGTACACATAATTAGTTATGTATTGAGGTGATCAAGCTCAATATTCCTACCTAGGCTAGAAACAATTGTCACACAAAACAAACTTATATAAAGAAAACCCTATATGGAGAAATATGACATACATGAATTCTACCTAATAACAGTTGTCTTTTGAAGGAAATCTTCTACCATTAATATAACACCTTATGAAGCTCTAATTCTTCCACTTTAATTTTTAATAATATTATTATTTTAAGCAATAGTTAGCTAACATAATATTATTAACCTGTAATCTGAAATTTTACAAGATTTTTTTTTTAAACTACTATGATTATTTCTCATTCATAGTCCTATACTGAATAATGTATATAAACTAAATCATGCATCTGTAGATTTTCAGGAAGAGAGGTGGGTCATAATGGTCGCTTAAATACCAAGTCTTTCCTTGCTGAGAATCTTTCCAAATTACACTTTCAGTGATACACTTTCTTCTAGCAACTCAAGAGTAATTTTTAAATGATAAAGAATATTTCTTTTTTAACATATTACTACTATTTGTTAATTAGTAATTCCCACAGTTTAGACAACCATCATATATAGAAACAAACTTCACTACTAACATCAATTCATAGGGTGGACAATACATATTACACATTCAAGATACATTAACGAAAACTTTAATACAACAATATAACATAACCAAAGTTGGGATAGTAAAGATTCTATTTAGCACACATAATAATCTAATTATTTAGAAATTAAGTTCAAGGCTTCATCCATTTCATGTTGATGACGATCCATATCTATCTGGAAATATCAAAGAAAGGGTGAAGAAGTCTCTCAGGAGGGTGATGTTTCCAGGGAAGTCCTTCATCCCAGAAATACTAAGAATAAGGGGAAGTGCAGTAGATGCAATCTTTTATATTAACTCAAATTATATTTTACTAATGTCAAGCAACATAGAAGTTCATAATATCAATCATAATAAAAGTGCATTAAAAGAAGTGTAATAAATAATCACGAGTATACTGGAACTCCCTTTTAATATCTTGTTCCTTTAGATGGTTATAGTCTGCAAGGTTTATGTCATATTGGATCTCTGAGAGCTCTCATTGTTAGGGTGTCTCAGTCACGGATGTCAAGTTCTTGTCCGCTAGCATGGCAGGGCCCAAGCATCACTACCACATTCACAAAGTCCTTTTCGCTACAAGGCAAGGCCCGAGGTGTTGTTTGGTAACTAGACTAAGTGTTCACTAAGTCCTTCTCGTTATAAGCGCGGCCCAAGATGTCATTTATTTATGTATCCATTTTACATAGTGCATAGAGTATACTTAAAGAATGAAAATTACATAAAGTTTTCATAATTTCTTTCATATTTACATTTAGACCACAAGATTTTTCATGTTTGCACATAAAGCCCAAACAACATAGGATTCCTAAAATACTCATAAAATCTATATTTCTTGTAATTATCATTGAAGCACCAAATCGCACTATTATAATAAATTCATTTCCTTTATAATAAAATATGCTTAACTTAGTTTTTAATCATATAATAATTTAATTTCAAGTAATAATATGTTACTAATTCCATAAACCTAAATACACCTAAAATTATTTCAAATCTATCTTTAGAAAATATGTGGGTAAATTACCTTTATATGTTCAACATAAGTGAAAAAATATTTTTATCTATATAAGGATATAATCATATGGTAAGTAAAAGAGCAATGAAATCTTTCAAAAAATATTTAAAAAAAACTAATCAAAATTATACCCAAGCTTTAGGAAATCACTTCAAGCAAACTAGTTAGTTTATATGTCATGTTCCTAATGGGACCTTAAATTAAATCTTTATAAATAATATTTCTTAATGTTAATAAATTTATATTCAAGTCAAATATTTATAGTCAAAGTCCATAGTCCAAGATTCATAATTCAAGGTCCATGATTTGAGTCCAAATAGTATGATCATAAATTGTCTCAATCAAGTCCAAGTGAATCTTAAAGACTCATAATAATCCAGATAATGTCTATAAATTTATAAGTCCGTTACAAAGGTTATGATTAATATAAATATATTTTAGTGTCTTTTATATCTTATTAAGTCTTAATGGTCCCAAGAGAAATATAAGACATAAATCAAACTAAATATTACATGCTCAAATGTTTAAAATCCATTCATTATAATGAATGAAATAAAACATTTTTATGAACCAAAAATGTTTTATGATCAAATATATAATGAGATTAAAATCAAGCTATATCACTTTAAAATTTCACAACTTGTGCACAAAGCTTTATTAAATGAAAATACATTATTCAAAAAATTTATACAACATTGAAATATTTGAAGAAAGCATAATCAAAATTTAAAATGATCTTTAATCATACTTTTCAACTATATAAATAGACAAATAAACATGCATCATATACACATAGATTAAATATTTATGTCACAATCTTTAAATCATTCATAATATTAAAAACCATAAACACAAACTTTGAGTATAATAACAACATCGTATATGAAAATTATACATAAAACTTATTAGTGTAAGAAAAAACCGTCTTGTTCTTGGAGCTTAAAAACTTAGTCCACGGCTAGACCAGCAACTTCTTTAACTTTTCTAAACCTTCTCTAAGGGCTAAAATTCATGTACAAAGGCTGGAAGTGTTGATATTAGATGGATGATAAGAAGAGGTGATAATTTGGAGGTGATTTGCTAAAAATTTATAAGTGTTTTTGTGTGAAAATGAAAGAGAAATGGTGGCTATAATTTTTTATACATTTTGGTCAGAAGAATGAAGTGTGGAGTTGTGTTTAGAGTGGTGCTATTTATAGAAAAATGCTAGGATTAAAATATTATTAATTTCATAATTTATTTGTCATATTTAATTAGTTAAATTAGTTATATTAAAACTAACACTAAATAATTTAATAAATTAAATATCATTTAAAGATATACTAAAATGTTCATAACATGATTTAAATACATTTAGTAAATTTTAATATATTTAAATATAATTTAATAATTAATTATTCAAAATAAAATAAATTTACTTAAACTAGTCAATTTAATTAAGTTAATTAATTATTAAATGACTTAATGTTTTATTCAAACATAATAATAAGATTATTAGAGATATAATACAAGTATTAATGAAATTTATATAATTTTCTATACCTATTTATATTTTATTTGGTATTTTACACTATTGCTAGTTTTATTAGGAATTAATTAACTAATAATTTATTTAAATATTTTTAAATTATTTTTTCTTATACTTTGGTCACCTAAAGGTTTGAATACATGTCCACTAGTGACAAGTTGTCTTGAATGATTAATATATGAAAATGATAAATTTTGCATATTTATCTTAAAGTTATATATACTAAAAATTCATAAAATAATCATAAAAATTAATTTTCCTTAATCTATTAGCAAGAACATGTTTTTACCTTATTTATAAGTTATCTATAATTTTCATGAATTTTTCTACAATTTTTAGTATTT